>QEOT01003438.1:90843-141833 GCA_003123785.1 Pterocarya stenoptera | reverse complement strand
AGATAGAGATAGATCTAAATGGAAGGAAGCACCACTTACTGCTCGGCGAAAAGCAAACATCTCTTCTTGGCCGGATTGCATTGATATAATACCAGACGGGGTACCTCCTGAGCTCACATTGCCTTCTGCTAAAACATCTCTGCGAAGTTTCCCGCCTTCTATCTCTGTTTCAAACTGGAAACTGGAAGCATAGTACAGCACTAACTCAGAATCACAGAGACATAAGACACCTCAGACCACCAAATACACAAGCACTATATAATTTTATTTTCTGAGCCAAACACTATAAATTCATTTGTAAATTATAAGGATTACAAAAAATGAAAACGAATTAGGTCTTCTAGTATTCAATGGTCCATTGAGAAACATAATCTTTCCTAGTGATGGCATGCCAATTTGGATCACATTTCGTTTTGCAAGGAAAAAAAGAATGAAAGAAGAAGAAAACAAAATGAATCAAACCTTCCATTAATATAAGAACAAAGAACAACGCTCACCTCTCCAAATCAAAAAGTGCACCCTCTTCAGTGCCTTGAAATAATTCATCAATTGAAGAAGCAGCTAAACAATATAGGCGGCAGTGATGATTGTATAACTCATCAATGAGCGTGATAAACCGCCGTGCCTGTAAAGTGTACACTCAATGTTCTTTAAATAAGGAAAAATATATGTGAAGCGTGGAAATTTCGCCATCTTACAATATACCTCAGGCGAACTTTATTCTGTGTCTACAGAAAAGATTTCTTTTAATAACTTTTGGCTGGTTAAAAATCAATTAAGGTGAACATGTCACAGAAACACAAATAACCCTAACAAGAACCAACAGTACCTTGTCACGGATTCGCATGCTCATATTTGGAATGTCAGATATGAAGACGGTATGATAATTCTCTGCTACTGCAATATAATCCGCTGCACCTACCTGAAGAAAATTAACAAGGTCAAGACGTAAAGCTCAAGCTGAAGAGAGCTCAGAAATGGGAAAGAATAATACCGGCTGACCACAGAGATAATCAAATGTGAACCTTGCCACTCCCTCACAGCATTTAGGAACCTCCAATGTTCTGTGATCTAAAAAGCATGCGTGTCTTTAAACTGCATAACAAAATATTTTCCAAGTAATAATACTAGACTAATAAGTACCTGCCAAACATCACAGGAATGGTATCTGTCAAAATTTGTCCTCCCAAATTGTTGGTTACTTCACACCATATTTTCTCAAACTTATTTACAGCAATGCTATTTACGGGCCAGAAGTAATGAGCCTGCATGTTCATGCAAGTCAAATTTCAACCATCAGAACAAAACATTAACACACAAATATGCAAATTGTGTTCTTGTAAAATTTATTTTCTGCTATTATATAATGATGAGTTATTGATGCATATGCAACAAATTCATGAAAAAAATGATGACAATGTGAAATCACCACTTATTCCAAAAGCTTAAGCAAATGAGAAGAGGTAGATTTAATCATTTATATTTATCTAAACACTCCCCCTCACGTGTGGGCCAGACTCCCCTTGAATGAGTGGGATCAACACATGGAATATTTAATTAAATGGGGTGAAGTGTAGAGTCAAGGTTTGAACTCAGGACCTTTGCTCTGATACCATGTGAAATCAGTACTTATCCCAAAAGCTTAAACTGATGAAAAGTAGATTTAATCATTTATATTTATCCTAATAGACTAAAACAACAACAATGATATTCACAAATGGACTCGTGTAAATGAGCAGCTATAAAAGAACCAATGTTAGCAACTAATATATCCAATGAGAAATGAAAAAGGAAGCAACAATTGCTGACGAGAGATGGCTAAGATGGGTAAGAGTTTTTTGGTATTTTAATGAGAAATGGAAAGAGAAATACAGTCTAAATGGCAGATAAGAATGAATAAGAAAAGTACTTGTGGATTAAAAAAAAACTTGGGAGGGTCTGGAGCACCAATGTAAAAACAATTTCGGGATGTGCATCTGTTAGAGACCCTGATTTTGGATAAATTTAAAAACATGATTTTATTCATCAAGAAACATCAAAACCAAGCTTTATTCGTAAGTAGTCCTATATTTAGAATTGCAAATTTTTTTTTTCGACATGCCGTTCTTGCAAGCATCAATCTATACCTATGGTAAGCAAGAAAAAGCATTGATAAAAGGTTATTGTAGAGTTCTGTGCAGTCGAGGAAATATCTATTTTTCTCACTTTCTTCCCTTTGAAACTCTCTTAGTTGCTTTCATTCTTCCAGAATATTACAAGTCATGGCTCCATACTTGTGCTCAGAAAAAGAAAATAATAATAACGAAGACTCCTAATATCTCACCTGATCAATAGATCTTTGTGCTATAAGACGACGATAATCAATCTCACTTCCTATCAGAACAATCTCACAATGCTTCTCCAATTTGGCTAAAAATTTAAGGAATATCTCCCTCTGCATACCATCCTGCATGAAAAATAAAATGTTGAAAGGAAATAAACTTAGGACTAAACAACTTCCAGGGTAAATAAAAGAGTGAAAAAGAAACAAAGAAACTCTGCACACTGTAGGAGGCGATGTCTGCAACAGTCAAGCAAGTTCTATAACAAAGCTATCTTAGCAAAAGATTTCAAACTTAAAATGCCTTAATCACTTCTCCACCAAGAAAGAGCAGAAACAGCCAAAACTGATATGCGAAGATAAATAGAAACATATATGAATTTATATGATGTTATTACCCAAGAAAAAAGGCAGGAAATAGGTTGGCTTTTTCAGTGATGCAAGTTAGAGCCACACCTGATTTAAGTCATTTGGTGCTCGGTTACTGGTGGCCACAAGAACAGTTCCAGTGCTCAACAATCTGCTCATAATTCCAGATAAGGCCACAATAGCAAATACATCAACCGTCTGAAATAGAAAGCAAGAAATCTAAGTCAATAATGAGCTCAAAAGTCATCGAGCTGGTTCACTTATCAACATGTACTTGCTCCTGTGAGTATTCTCATATCAACAGAATGTGAAGAAATTGCTAAAATCTGAATACGGAAAGTTGGGTGGAAAAGAGATGCAACTAGATCGTTCACAAATGAAGATAACTAGTTCAATGTCCACCTTCCAGCATATATATATTAAAAAAAAAAAAATCCACTGCATCATACAAAATTGCTAGGAGGGCAAATGCATTTCACTCAACAAAATAATGGGCATTTTATTTACTCTCTTACGGGGAAAAAGGAGAAAGCCCCCTTGACTAGTTTACCATCATCAAATGTACACAAGATTAAAGTGGACTTCAAAATTGTATAAATGAATTGCCTGTCTCCCCATTGAACACAGAATGAAGGCCCAGTAGACCTTTTGACTTACAATCCCAAGAGATTAAACTAACAGCAAAGTATAACAGTAGAGAAAATTCAAAATAGTGATGCCAAGATATCAATAAGAAAAAATTCTCACAATTTATATTATGCCAAACCTGTATTTCATCAAAGCAAAGAATGCTAGCTCCTCTTTGATCTTGTCGCTGGTCAATGAGAAACCTGTCTGCTACAGCGGGGAGAATATTTTTCATCTGTATGTCTTGCTTGTATCTTTCTTCTGCAGCCAACCATTCCTTTACTTTTGTATCAAATGGAAGATTCATAATCCAACTAGAAACGCTAGACTGCAAAGACTTTTCCTCCACCTGGCTCTTCCATATCTTATGCATATGTTCATTAATTTTAAGCATAGCCTGAGCATAAAAAAATAAAAATCAAACATAACTTACTCCGCGTGTGTTCAAGAATACTATAGTCAGATGCCATATCTTCAATAGTCGATATAGAATGCAGGAATGATGATCATCATACTTGGACCAGGTGTTGTGAAAACATAACCAAAAGCTCACCTCGTGAAAGTGATATCTTCTTCTATGTTTAACAATTCCATCAGTGGCACTATAAAACATATCCATAAGCATTGTCTTCCCTACAGAAACCACAATAGTTACTTCAGTTAATTGTATTATTTTCAGTAAACCACTTTGAAACAAGTTAAATGGACAGAGAAACTCGAAATGACTGTGAAGGCAAGAGGTTTATATCCACAGCAACATATTTTGCAGTGAAGAATGATGGAAGAATACATTGGGAGATGCAGTCAAATGAGAAACCAAAAGCATTTTTTGCCGGCAAGTACTGGCTTTAAAGAAAAGTATTGACTCTAAAGATGAATAAAAGTTTTTAGCATAATACCACTTCCAACATTGCCATATATATATAGTCCTTTTGGGGCAGGAGGAGCTGTTGGACGGCGACCAACAAGAGAATCTAGCTTCTTCTCTCGGTTGAGATATGAAACCCATTTCCCCACTCCCGATTCGACATTTTCAGTTTTTTTCCTGAGTCAAGAGAAAGTTCTTAAATACAGAGATGAATCAAAAAATAACTGCATACGTTTAATAATGCACAGACAATACATCCCACTACCACTACTAATAATTGTGGCTGGCCCAGTTGTATGGTTTACGGTTTTACCACACACCCCATTAGACATTCTGACGTGCCTGGTCAATTAGGTGCAAGGTGAAGTTCATAGCAAAGAGCAATCACTCAAGTAGTAATTAGTCCTAACTTAAAAACATGTCAAGATTGGAATTTACACAAGTAATGTGCCTCACCTGAACATCCATCTTTCAACAAATTTACTGCGATGCTTGTTAACTGAATCCCACATGCCTCCCTGCTGCTTCAACTCAGCTTCCTCCATCAAGAGTTTTCGACGCTCATCCTCCCTGCCCTTCTCCCAATTAGCCAGGTTTACCTGTAAATTCCCAAGGGACGATGAAGAATTATTCAGAGTGTAAATGCATATGGTTTCCAAAGACAACTGAGATGTCTAACGTATTAAAATGCCAGAATTCCAATCCATACATGATATTCCTCCATGTCTTTTTCATACTGGTCCAGCCTCCCAAGTAACTTCTCTAATTCCAAAGCAACCGTTTCCTGGTAAGGATCATGTTGTAGCTTCCCTTGTTGAACTTGATTCCTGTACTGTGTGAGTGGTCCTGAAAGAGAAGATTTCATACGTACGAACGGAAAGATGGCATCAAGAAGGTGAAGTTGAATTTGCCTTTATTTTTTTAGCTCTTATTCGANGGGGGGGGGGGGGGGTGTGTGTGTGTGTGGTGTGGCTACTGTAATGCAGCATAAGGCACAGTTAGATATGCTAGATTCCACATAGTCTACCAAAGAAACCCACATGCCTTAATTACATTTTTATGTCTGACACATCAGATTTTGTCAGTGTGGGGCTTCTAGTTGGGAAAAATCTAAAAAGCCTTTGGCGTCTCCACATGAACTATTTCAACCAAGTCAGGGTGCTACAATGATTTCTCTCATTCTCGCCAGAAATACCCAGATTTTCCAGTCAATTTTCAACCAAGTCAGGGTGCCATAACATTATTCATTCTTCTCTATCCAGTCAATTTTTCAATTTTAAGGCCAGATAAGACCACATTCTGTAGTTAGCAAAGAGGTCTCGGCGCTGTAATGTTCGCATTTACAACATATGGACACGATTTCAACCCTCAGCCTCAAGTTTCTATCACAGAAAACTTCGATTAGACACGGACTAAGTGAATATGAAATTGAAAATTTTACCCACAGAGAGAGAGAGAGAGAGAGAGAGTAATTAAGTCCTGACGCACAAAAAACAATTATGCAGCAGAAACTTCAAAACCAGCAAAGACATATAATTCCATTTTTCTTCATGAGATCCCTCTTAAAGTATCAGATTTTATGTAAAAAGGAGATAAATCGAGCAGGCATGATATGAGATTCAGTGGACATACCTTACAACATACCGATACTATGATGTTATATACACATATATACGGAAACATATATACCTACATAGGTGGGTGTGTGCACAGAGAGAGAGAGAGAGAGGACCTGAAGGCTTACGAGAAGATATATAGGACGGATCAGAGTAGGGGCGAACCGCATTGATGCGAGACTTCAAGGTTCGAGAAGCTAACTCTAACGAGAAAAAAGACGAAGCGATCGACGAGGCTCTTCTCATTTTCTCAATTCGCTCAGCGTCTCGCTCTGTTATCCAAAGATTTCGGAGACAGAGCAACTCCGGCTCGGAATCCTGTTCAGTTCGACGGCTTTTCGTTTCCCAGCAACGCCGCCGGTGAAAATATAAAGGGCAAAAAGTGTACTCGAGGGGTAGATGGTCAGTGACGTGGACAATGTATTAGCCGACCAAGTGGAAAGAACTGAAGGTTTGCGACGTGGACAGAAAACATCACGCAGGATCAGAGCATGACGAGGTCTTCGTTGAATCCGACGGACGCAGTTGCCCATCACTCCACTAACGACTGCCCCATTTTAATCGACGACTAGGATCGTGACACTATGATAAGAGAAGGATGATGATCGAGAGTAATGTATTTTAGAGGTACGTATTACAATTTACAACGTAGTCTTTGTAAAATCTACCAACTAAATTAAATTTATAATTGTTGATAAATAAATAAATAAATTATTGATATAAAAAAAAAATTCAAAAAAATAAATTGTTGATATAAAATTATTGACACAAGTAAGCGGTGGGACTGAAATATGAAAACAGATAATGATCCTATAACTATTTTATAATTAACTCATAATTCATTTTAAATCAATCAATGTAATCGTGACACTTCATTAAACCATAATTTTAATTTTACTTAATTACCCTTCATTTTAAGTAGAGTAGTAAACTAGTTGTAGACTAATTGTAAGCTTATTATTTTCCTTTACAAAAATAGACTTTTGAATTTTTACGACATATAATTTCATGAGTGTAAAATCATTGAACATAATGTCCTCAAAATACTCTTAGATCTTTGTGTTCAATCACATAAATCTATGTATTTTTCTTTTTATTTATATTTTAATTTTATGTACTTTATTTATTATTTAATTTAATATGAGCATCCTATTAGAGCAGCATCATTTTGAGCCATTTAATGTTAGTCTTTGACTCCCAGAAAATTGTTTCTTCGTACGTTAACCATAATAGGTCACCAATTACATGAAATTTGTAAAATTGTTGTAGTAAAATTTATAGTAAATTTAATATTTGTCAAATTAAAGAATGAAAAACAAATTTTGACCAATCACCATGCAATGCAAGCAGGCTGGGCATGGTATAATTTTTAAAATAATTTACAGAAAAACAAAAAATTTAAGTGAAAAATAAAACTTGTTTAGATTCTCATGAGTTGCAGATCAGTTTTTTCAGTGTATAAATACCAATTAAAAATGGGTTTGTCGATACACCAGGTCTTATGCTGACAACCTACGTACAACATTCAACACATTGGAGTAAGTTAAAGGCTGTACTGTAATCACATTTATATGAGTGTTAATTCAAAACCTTTGTCTCTCATTTTTATAGCTTCATGCAACTTGTCGAGAGCACTGCTTTGAATTCATCAACAGCCATTGGTATCTCCTATACATGGCTAACAGAGTGCAATTCATTCAATTCAACTCTTAGTTCAGAGATTCATGAATACACAACAGTATGACAAACCCAACAAGAATATACATTCAAACCCATTTGGATGTTGAGTTGAGTTGAAATGAGTTGAGTTCTTTATAAATAAATTAATAATAATGAGTTGAGATAGTGAAGTGAATTTTGTGGGATTCACCTAAGATGAGTTTACTAAATGTATTTAGATGTTAAAATGAATTTAAATATATTTAAAAGAAGTTGAAAAAATTTGCGTCTCACGTATAAAGAGATTTTGAGTTGAGATAAGTTTAATAATTTAAGAATTGGATATTTGGATATTTAAATGTTAGACTCAACTTAAAATTAAATTACTCATTTCAGTCCAAAGTTGGACTTAAATTGCAGAAGTGGTCCAGTGGATGGACAAAGACGTGCACTAGTTCGAGTGCACGCACATGCCAAAAGAAAATCGTTGTTCTTATGCTTCAATTTGTACAGGGGTGGGTAGTTTCGGACCTTTGGCGGGCACCAAAAAAAAAAACATTATTCCAACAAAATTAAAAAGAAAAAGAAAAAAAAAAAAGTAAGAAGAAGTTTAGGAATATTGATTCGTAAAGCATAGATGGGTATGTCATTGTTGGAAAGCATGTAGTGTCAGCATACGTGCCTTCCCAAACCATACACATTCTAGCACTTCAAAAGCCTCATAGCCAGCTCGGTAAAGCTTAGGGAAGAGGTGGGAGGGAGCTCAGAGAATTCACGTGAGAGAGAGATTTGATTGGATCATTTTTTTTTTCCTGAAAAGGATACACCGAGGTTGTTCAAGATGAAAGACTGCAAACTTTCACGTGGTTCACCAGAGAGTGTTCTGAAATGAACTCTGAGAAGTTGTTCATCTGTGAATTCCGCCCACTGGTTCAAACATATCAGAAAATCAACAAGCTGAGGGAAGTCTTCTAATCTTATGGGAAACAGAAAAAAAAAGGCACATAGCTTGACATAATACATGGTTTAGCAGTATGATAATTGTATACAGATACCCTGTAAAAGTATATCAATTTCCTTCAGAACATGCAGAAAGTTCCGGGTTTCCAGTCTCTTGGAGACTCGTCCTTGCCTAGATCTCTAAAGAGTACCGCTTTATGACAAAGGCAAAGAAGAAAAGCCACGAAAAGGCAGAATCAAGCGTAGAACATGCAGACAGAACCGGATTTCCAGTCTCTTGGAAACTTGTCCTTTACTAGCAAGCAGAGGAGAAAAGCCACAGAGGTAGACTAAAACGCATGAAGTTAGGAGATAAAACATGTCTGAAATCGAAGGCTTATCTAGAATGGCAAAATGACCAATGCTCGATTGTCAGAAACCTAGGGAATGGGTGGAAGAGAGTGATAGCATGGTGCTGGGATTTAAACATTGCCAATGAACAGGAGCTTGCATATATCAAATTCAACTACCTCTCATCCGGTTAGCAAAGTCACACCAACGGGTCATGCCCATTACTGAATAAAAAGAGGCAAGCCTTAAAGATTGCAATTTCAGAGAGATTATAGTACCAAGATCACTCTTTCTTATTTCAGAGAGATGTTTTTCTCCCTTTCATTCAAAGACTGAATTTTCCAGATAAATGTTATGATATCAGACGAATTGTACAAAAGAGCCTAAAATGTGGGCTTTCATGCGATGTACATGCATGCAGATGCCAAATCGTAATCGTATCAAAAAACAATTCAACTGGCAAAAATAAACAACTATGAATGAATAAGCATAGTGAAAAATCTATAAGAACGAACTCCTACACAAACATAATTCAGAAAGCAAAAAAAAAAACAATGAAAACAGAGGGCATTTGAGATTCTTACTCAACCAAACTACAGGAATGGCGCTAAGCATTAGATCGAATCTCAAATTCCTAAACATTACTAAAGAAGACAACCCAAGCTAGCAGACCAAAGCCCAAATTCATTCCTTTCTTCTTATTTCCATATTTTTCTTTTCCTTAAATTAAAATTGCTAGAACTCCTAATTAGCCTAATCCTGCGATTCGTTCTTCCTTCCTAGTCCGTCTCCTTCCCTTTCTTCCAACAACCTTCCAGACTCCTCATCGGCCTGCGCAGCCTTCTTCTGCGCCTCCGCCGCCTTCAGAGCCTGCAGTTTCGAGTGGTTGTAATAGGCAACGCCCAAGAACGCAACGAAATACCCAAACAAATTAATGGGTGTCACTGTGTCCTTAATGACGGACCACGAAAACGCGATCAACAACCAGTCCTTTACCACACCGGCCACATTCATGGTCAAAGCCGAAGTCTTTCCCACCAGCAAAAACACCGCGAGATTCAGGGCGAATGCACACAAAGAATTGGTCCCGAAGATCACGAAATCGAAATGGAAGCTGGACTCCTTCAACACCGGGTACTCAACGAAGATCCACGGCAGGGAGAGGAAAACAAAGCAGCAGGGCGCGACGTAGTACAAGGAGGTAATGGGGTTCAGGCTAATTCCTTTGGAGGCGAGTAAGATTTGGATCATGACGAGCCTGGTGGCCTCGAAAGCCACGGCACCCAATTGGAGAAAGACGCCCCAGGAGTCGAATCTGGCTTCACCGTAGGCGGCGATGGCAACGCCGAGGGAGATGGAGAGCATGTTGGCCATAGTGTCGGACTTGAAGGGATCTTTCTTGAAGAGGATGCCGATGGAGTAGACGGCGACGGGCATGAGAGCCTTGAGCATTTGGATGAAGGAGACGGAGAGGTAGATGTAGGCGGAGTTGGAGAGCCAGAGGGAGAGGGCGTAGAGGGCGCCGATGGGGACGACGGAGGAGATATAGAGCTCGCGGGACATGGAGACAGGCTCAACGAGGCGGAGGACACGGACGAGGAGGAATGCGAGGGAGGAGCAGAAGGCCATGTGGATCATGGTGAGGGAGATTGGGTAGGGCCAGTTGTACATCTTCTTGTCGAGGATATACTTGTTGTAGACGATAACCGTGAAGCTCAGGGCGATCCAGATCAAGACGTATGCGTAGGCCAGAAACGCCTTCCTGACGACGCTGTCGCTAAGAGCGCCGCCCCTGCCCATTGTCGCAGTTACTCTTGCTCGCGCTGCGGGTTGATTCGGAGAGTTGTTCACTTATTTGGGTCTTGGCCCTTGGGTGTTTGGAGGGGTGGGGAATATTGGGATTCTGGGAGTTCAAAAAAACTGAAACTGGAGCGGAAGAGGTGTAGTGCAAGCGAGACACAGACCAGAAGCCGATGAGAAGAGTTTGTTGTGGTATAAGATTCTATAACCATTGTGGCTTTCATGTCTGTTTTTGCGTCTAAATTTGGAAGAGAACTGACGTAGCAGAAATTTGATAAAAATAAATTTACTAATTAACATAGTTTTACATATTTATTTTATAATTGAACTAAATTTGTAAATTTATATTTATATAATCTATTTATAATTAAAGCATTTATCAATTCATAATGTCTCGGAAAGTTCTCACCTTTTTTTTTTTTTCAAGAATGAAAATTTATAAAACAAAGATAAATTCTATGATTTTGCAAACATGAATACATTGCATCAAGTATATAAAAAATATATTAATATAACTTAATATAATAGATTAATAATAAAATATTTTATAATCTAATACATGAATCAAATTAATAGCATCCGTGGCTTTGTTTTGTGTTGTACAGAGTATGACTTGGTACACATAATGATATCTTAATTATATATATATTGATTAATTTTCTATTTGTTTTGTTCTGTTTTTTTATTATTCTTTTGAAGTAGTAGGTACGGAATTGCAAGTTGGGTTGCGTTACGACGTGAACAAATGTTATCCGATCACGGAACACAAATTATTGACATAATAATAGAGAGGTTTGGTGTGTAAAATATTATATTCCACCATAAATAATATTTTATCATTTAATTTAGAACAGTCCTACAACTACAAAATAATTACACAAAAATAATTTTATAAACTGATGCGATTTCATGTAATTTATCAGATATGATTTATAATAAAAATAACTTTACAATTTAATAAATCACATCAAACTACATCAATTTATAAAATTATTTTTATGTATTCATTTTGTCGCTATAATATTTCTCTTTTAATTTAAGCTATCCATATCTAGTGTTTTAGTCGTGGACAGAAGAAATTCAAAGCTATGATTATTTGGTCCATGAGAACCAGTCCATTTGAACCACCGGATTGATTATTGATTATTATTCTTAATTATTATTTTTTTGAGTAATATTATTATTTATTTTCAGTATTATAATTTTTGGCCATGCTGATTCGGGTTTCATGCATCTAAAATCCAAGGCAAAAATGTCATTTCTCATTTATTTTTGTTAATCATATGGGCATTAAAGTTAAACTAAACCCTTACAAGGCTCCTTTGCTAAATATATACAATGCAATTTTGAAATGAAATCATGAATAATTATTCATTTTCCAAAAGGGTCTGTTTTAATAATCTTGTTCTTATTTTCTAGAATGTCAACAAATCCTTCATGGATATTTGAGAGAGTGTTTTTTTTAGAAGCAGATCTGGTCGTCCTATCTTTTCCATTTTGTGTCACGTATTTTATGGGAATTTAATAGTTTTCATTTAGGCAAATTGGGTGGATGCTATGAACACGCAAAATGAAATTATTACTTATGAAACCACCAACATGCATTTATCTGTAATATGAATTAATCATTTTAATAAATACCCAAAATATGCATTAATTTTTAGAAATATAATTTCTAATCATTTTTAGAAACACGATAATCAAAATACCATATATTTCGACACTAAATAAATATCATAAATTTTAAGTAAAATTGAGAAGATTTTTATCCTTTAATTATTTTAAGTAGCTTAATTATAAAATCTAATAGTTCAAATTACAAATGATGATTACTATTTCATTAACCCACTAAAGTAGGATGTTTTTTTTTTTAAAAAAAAAATCATACAAATATCCAGTAATATGACCCTCTGGTAAAGTTTTGGGTTATCTCGCGCTCCAAGAAGTAAGTAATGGAAGTGGGACCGAACGACACGTGTTGGGTTGTTTTGTCAAGGAAGTCGGTGGCACAGGCTTTTTTATTTTATTTAAAATTAAAAAAGTGAGTATTAATAAATTGTTTTTTTTTTTTAAATGTATTTACACTTGTGAGTCTAATTTATCGTCCGTCTCTGTAGCATTAATTAAATATTAACGTCTTCTTGTTTGTTTTTAAAATTAAAATTTTAAATTTTAAAAATATTTTATCTCATTTTTATAATTTTTTAAAATTTTTATACAGAATAAAATTAATTAATTAATTTTTTTAAATACTAAAAATATATAATATTAAAAAATATATTCTAACAATATTTTATTTAATTTTTTAATTTTAATTTTATCTTGTTTGAAAACAAACAAGGCAAGTCTCTAGAAACTTTTAAGCTAATTTAAAGTTTTTTCTGAGACAAGTTAATTTATCTTTTTTTCCCTAAGCTAATTCCACGACATTAACATATTAGAATAAAAGTTAATAAGAAGCAAAGATTGATTGGATTATTGATATAAAAAATAATCAAAATATATGCAAACTGTTTACACTGAAATTTTTCTAATACAGATGAAGGGTTAATGATGTAATTTTAACGTGGAAAGCAAGGATCGCCGAAGCAGTAAGTACAAAATAATTATATTTAAAGATCTTTCTACCACACATTCACTAGATATAATTTAATTTTAAAAATAATCTTAAAAGTTTAAATTTTACTAATCAAATCATGTCATATAAATAATGTGTGATATAAAAGCCTTCAAATACTACTATTCTAAATATCATCTTAAGCATCCATTTATTTTGGTAATTGATTATTGCGAGAAATCGTCTAAATTCTCATAAATGAGAAGGAGAAACTCAATAACAGAGGATGGAGTTGAGAACAGGGGAAAGACAACAGAGGGAAAGGGGAGATAGATTGGAAGGCACAAAAAGCTAGAGACTGCAAAGAAAATGAAGATCAATAGATTCTAGGAGCGATGAGAGTAAAATATTTTTAAAATATTCTTTTTTAATAATATTATTATTTTAAGATTTTAAAAAAAATTAATTATTTTTTATATTTTATATAAAATTTTAAAAAAATATAATAATTAAATGAAATAAAGATGAGATAAATTAAAAGATTTTTGTATCCAAACTTTCCCAAAAAAGGTGGCTTTTAACTGGAGCAAGCGAGAAAATTTTTGGAGTAGATTTGGGTAAAACTTACTGTACCAGGTTCCTCCTAGGTGGTTGGTTACCTACTTTTTTCGGAATGAATTAATCTTTACATCAGTCTATACACTACACACCATAATTTTTTTTATTTATTTTTATTTGTTTTTCTTATTAAATGTGTATTATATGGATGATGAATAAAAAAATATAAATGTTTCAAAAAGGCTAAAATAAAAAAAATTGAAAATAAATTAAAAATAATAAAAAATAATTTAATATGTGGTATGTAGGTTGATGCATAACAATGCTCTAAAGGTATATGCGGGCTCCCGCAAAAAATAGCCAGTTTATCCTCCGCACAATCTTGCTCGGTCCCATAAAGTTTTTCTTTTGATTGTTATTTTTCTCACGCTGTGCCCCACTTTTTGTCTCTCTCGCCACCATCATCTTCCTCGTCTCATTACCCTTTTTGTTGCAATATTGGTGGACCTGTAGGTACCGTCTAATGATATTTCGACAGGAAAAAAAAAAAAAAAAAAAAACCTTTTAGAGCTCTTTCACTCGCAACTGGAACTGTTAGGCGGGGTTGGTCAAGTTCAAAAAGTGTAGACTCTAAAGTCACCAACTACGACCAGCCCACCAATCACTACTTTTACATGAAAAATAAAACGAGTAAATAAATAAATTTTGCTAGAGTTTGGATCCCTTTGGGTCTGAGTGTAAATAAAAATCAGATCAGTACTCTAATCTTTCCCACTGGGTGAATACTTATGTTCTATACATGTGTAAAACACCCAGAAGACAAGGACAAAATGGCAAAAGAATATCAAGAAAAAATTGAAATGCAAGTGTGTATATGTGATTCATGCTAGTCAATTTCATTATGTATGATGTAATCAGCAACTAGTCATACTGAACCTCAATCTCACTTGGGGATGTCACGGGTGAGAGAAGCAATGAACAGCTACTTTTACCAAAATTAGTGGTTGTGGAAGCAGCAGCAGAAGAAGATACAGATATATACACTCCAGTAGGTCGAGTTTCAGGCAACTTAATCAGGGGCTCGTTTGGGTTCAGAAGGATCTGCACCACTTTTCTCATCTTAGGTCGGAACATAGAATCTGGGTGCAAACATGCAAGCCCTAAAATCAGTGTCCTCTTCACTTCCTCCTCATCAAATTCACCTTCAAGCTTTCTGTCAGCAACCTCGAGCAACTCGTTTTTCCCATATGAATTCCACACATAATCTACTAAACTAGTTTCGCCCCTGATACCCTTTGATCTTCTCCCACATACAACTTCTAGTACCACCATGCCAAAGCTATACACGTCCGATACTGGGGTAGCCTTTCCCGTGTAGCCTACTTCTGGGGCCAAATATCCTGGAGTTCCTGCTAACACAGTTGTTACAGAAGCATCGTTTTCGAGCAATCTTGCGAGCCCAAAATCACCTAAATGAGCATTATAATCAGAATCCAACATCACATTGTTTGGCTTAACGTCTCGATGAACAACAGGGCTACCACACTCTTCGTGCAGGTATAGTAATGCCGAGGCCAGCCCTGTTAATATCTTGTACCTCGTTTTCCAGTCGAGAAACCCCATTCCGATGAAACGGTCCAGGCTACCATTCGGCATATATTCGTACACTAAGAGGAGATGCTCCCGTTTATGGCACCAACCTTGGAGTTGCACCAAGTTTTTGTGCCTAAGACGCCCTATTGTGCATATCTCTGCCATGTACTCCCTTTCACCTGCAGTTAAAAGTTTTTATTATGAACGAAAAGTGAGCACAAGATGGTGATGAAAAAAAATTCAGGAATCAATAAGGAAAGAAAATTTACAGAAACTTCGGGGCATTAATTAAGTTTGGTTGGCAATTCAGGATTCACATTTTATTAGTATAGTTCTTTGCAGTTTTAGGAAGTCGTGATTGTAAGGAAAATAGAGGAGAAACGGTTATGATTTCAGAATCCGAGGATTGTCGCATACTTGAACAAAAATGGCGTTTCTTTCAATTTGAATGTGATAAACTTAGGGAGTGCAAGGAAACCCACATCATCATGAAGCAACGAAATGAAAGTGCAAGGAACGAACCTTGTTTTGAGGTTGCCGAGATCTTCTTCACAGCCATGGTCTTCGGAGGATCGAAGATGGTGCCTTTGTATACACTCCCAAATCCACCACTACCCAACAGGTTTTCCTTGCTGAAGTTGTGAGTAGCCTTTGAAAGTTGCTTGTACGTAAACATCGTAGGGAGATTTGCAGCATTCCTCGATCGACTTTCGATATCCTCTAACTTCTTAACCCTCTTCTTCAGCTTTCTTAGCACTGATGGAAAGACGCAAATCACTACAATCAACAAACCCACGAAAATTGGAGCGACAATGATGGAAACGGTCTTAATTTTGTCATATTTTTCAAGTCTTTTGTTGAGGGAAGGGAGTGACAACGGCACTGATGTAAACGCCCAATCAATGACCTGATGACTTTCCGGGAGAGTTCCAGTTGATGCCGTAAATCCCACAAAAACAGAGCTTGGAACAGTGTCAGACATTATTATTGAACGGCCGAGAACGGTGTTCAAGGGGCTCCCGGAGTATCCCACTGAAACCATAAGCATATTACTCAAACCATCATAATCAATTTTGCACTTGATGTCTCTTCCACTTTTGAGGTCAATGCCGGTGCTGTTAAGACTCTTCGCCGCAAACGGATGTATAATGCTTGTTGTGTCAATTCCAATGTGGTTTCCGTCTGGATCGAAATCATTCATGGAGGTGTCGAGCTCCACGGCCAGTTGCCGAACAACGCCACCTGCATTTTATTTGACAGCTAAATAATGTCAATTATTGGATACAGCAACAAAAAAAAAAAGCCTCTAATTGATGGAAATCCCACGGACAGAGATTAAAAAGCAGTAGAAATTACCTGGGGGTGATCGATCAAGGAGTCCGAGATAAGAGCCATAGCTATCAGGTGGTGAGGGACTATGATCTGGTGCGAACACAAAGGCCATTCCATCACCAGAGCCCGTTGAGTTCGGAAAGGCGGAAATCCTTACAGTGAAGGTGGTCGAGATAATGGCCGGCCAGGCAAGCAAAGGGTGGGAGTACAGAACCCGACCAACATTGTTTAGTGGTAGAGGTTGTGAGGTTGAATTGTCTTTGCCTTGCTGTGGATCCGGTGTTATGCTCAAGTATCCATCGCTTGCAGTCACAGAACCCATGCAGATAAGCTGTCCAGTGTTGCAACTTTCTTGATTGAATGAAGTGAAGGAGAAACGCATTGGTTCGACGGGGTAGCTTAAACAAGGTTGAATGATAAACGTACAGAAAAACAAGCGCAAAGGCAACAGCAAAAGCAAAAGCAAAAACATGGTTTGCGTATGGACACAGCATTAAGCAAAGCCCATTCATTGACGAATATGTATAGTTTGGGAATACGGCAAAAATACAGCAACTGGCATTTATTTGTCATAAGCTTCCAAAAGCATACGAATAATGGAATTTAAGTTCGGTGAACATTCAAAGATCTTTTTAAAGAAGCCTTTTGACATTTAGAGACAATAGATGAATTTGAGATTTGAATGGCCTTTTGTCACTTGTACTTTTAAGGGGCCAGCCGGCCAACAGGTGGCTGATTTTACCCATACGGCCAATAAAATGGACAAAGTAAATCATTCTCGAACCCAGCAACAATCATAACACACATTTGATTACAATTTACGTCTGCTAATTAAATATATTAATTGACCATTACATGGTACTTATATAGGCGGAACAAAAACGACATTAGTAACACTCAGCCCAAACAAGCATACAGGTAGACCTGTTAGCAACAGAGCAATCTTTAAAGAGCAGACATGATATTTGTATGGGCCAAATAATCTACCGGAATCCTCCTAAAACGACAGGCTTTTATTTTAAGTTCCACATATTAAAAAAACCAAGAAGAAGCTCTGATTAGTACATAATACGGAAAATCAATGCCAAAAATCAAAATGCAACTCCACGGCAAAAGTCTCAATAGAATAATAGAATAAAACCTAATTCCTCGCGTGCTGAACCACTCGCAACAAGTTTTTTTTTTCAAAAGCTACATTTTAACTTCCCAAAGTGTACACCAGATCTGAGCAACTGCTATTTCTCAAACCCCAATTGTTTCATATTAGTTTCGACATTATGGTTCTGCCCCCTACATTTTCCAACTGATGCGCCATTGTGGATATGCGAACCAGAGCGACCCACCCACTTATGATGGCACTACAAACAACAAATTTAGAAAAAAGAAAATTGTTAAGTATGATCCATAGCAAAATAGTATCTGCAAAATCCACGAAACCAAATGAACTAACAGCAATAAAGAGCTCGACTACAATCAACATGCAAATGTAAACAAATAAGCTAATTATGTTTTACCCATCAAAAAGCTTTTAAGACGCAAATACTACCATAAAATTAGAAATAGCATAAAATAAAATAAAAAGGAACACAATATATCTACTCATCCACAGAAATTAAGGATGTTAGAGAAAACAATTGGAATCCATAGCTAGAGAGAACAGGAAAGCCATGTGGAGGTAATGTTATACAAACGGTGGGCTTTTGATTAATAAGACAAAACTGTAATCAGGTACCATACTTTCAAAACTGATTGATCGGGATCCTCTAAAATTCTTAGATCAGAAAGAGAGAGTGTGAGCAATACAATGTTTATTGATTGTTTAATGTTGCCAAGAGAATGAACAAATAAATGCTGTAAACCCATTTGCTAAGTTTCTCTCTCACACACCATATCTAGGCCTTGGAATCCAAACAGAAATTATAGGTGATCTCAATCCCCAAATCTAGAAAACAAGAAAACTCAAAAACAACATGATAAGACTTTTGACAAACCAATCCACATACTTTTCAATATATCCAATTCAAAAGGTCAAATAGGTCCCAATTTCTCCTAACCAAATAAATAATATAAATTTTAATCAAATTGTTGAAGGATAGATGGCATCGCTACCACATGGACCCAAGAGAACTTACTGTATGTAGAGGTATCAATCTGCTCAGGAAGTTCCTTTATATCCACCTCAAACCTCATTTGAACCTGCAATTATCCAGACAAAAAAAAAAATTAGTAAATCAAACTGCCAATAAATTGAGAAAGAAAACATTAAAATTAAAAGGGAAATTCGAATATTGATCCTCACATTTTAACTCGAAATAAAAGGTCCATGAACTACTTTTTTTCTTTTAAAAGGCCCCAAGTTAAGGACTTTTTTACAAGTAAAAAGGGCGCCATTAGCTAAGGACCTCTAAAAAGATGAAAGAGGTCCTTCTGTCAGTGTCCCTCCAGAACATTGACAAAATGTGCCACTGAAACAGTGGTTGCCATGTGGCATACCACTTGTCAAAAGTTAAAAATTAAACATATAAATCACTAAATAAAAATGCACCAGATTTAAAAAGAAAACCAGCGGGGAAGGGTCCTCTCCTACTGCAGTGCTGCAATGGGAGGGAGATGTCCCTCCGGACAACCACGCTTCAGGGGCATGCCTCATTAGCATTTCTGTCAGGGTTGTACAAAGTACCCTGACAGAAGGTAAAAGGTCCTTAACTCAGGGACTAATTTTTTGGTAGATAAGAGACTTTTTTTACCAAGTGAAACCAATGGAAGGAAATTTTAATAAAACTTAATTCCATACATTATTGAGAACCTCCGAATCGGAAGCAGATGAAACGAATGTAATTGCAAGCCCTTTGGTTCCGAACCGACCAGCTCTACCAACCTGTTAGCAGTCAAAA
This sequence comes from Pterocarya stenoptera, assembly GCA_003123785.1. Classification (NCBI taxonomy): domain Eukaryota; kingdom Viridiplantae; phylum Streptophyta; class Magnoliopsida; order Fagales; family Juglandaceae; genus Pterocarya; species Pterocarya stenoptera. The sequence goes on along the minus strand of QEOT01003438.1, from coordinate 122,350 downwards.
ACATCAGGAATAACAATGACACAACCTATATTTAATGAAGGAAAATTTAATCAGAACATACCCTGTGGAGATAAGTGTCTGCAGAATCTGGCATGTCATAATTAATGACAATGTTAACACGTTCAATATCAATCCCCCTACCAACCAAGTCTGTGGCCACAAGAATCCTCGACTGCCCCTCCTTAAAATTCTTGTAGCGTGTCAACCTGCAAATGGCATACCATTCACAATAATTTCAAATTTTCCAACCAAAACAATGTCAGACAAACAGAAGGAATAGCATATGGAACTACACAATAACCCAAGATTACAATTTCAAGCACAAAAACTAAATCAAGTGGAATAACTATGACCACCTACCATTCTTGAGAAAACATATAAACCATGCAACACAAAACTTAGTATTATAAATCATGCACATACAATTGAATGTGGTTTGTATTACTGAATCAAGAAAGCTGGATTTTGAAAACATATAATGATAGAAGTCAACTCCTCCCCAAATAGAGATATAATGCAATATCAAGACACAAGCATACAACATATACACTACCTCTATAGTTTTGCCAGGATGATATCCCTTCATATACACAAACACCAATAAATTCAAATATACAACTCATAATTTTTTTTATGAGTAAAATATACAAGTCAGAAAATGATAGAATAAGCTGAATAAAATATGGGCATATATACACAGTACAACAGATAACAATAAACAATCAAACTGATAAAAAAACCAATAACAAATTAAGGTCAGAAGTATTTTGACAGGCATACAAGTTGCCTCCAATACAAACCTTTCCTCTTGGGACATGCCAGAATGGATACATATAGAGGGGAAATTACACTCCTTAAGTAGCTTGTTAAGCTCAGCTGCTCTGTTGACACTTTTGACAAAGATAACAACTTGATTAAAGTCCAACGCATCAAGGAGGTCATTCAACTTGCGGTTTTTCTCCGACTCGCTCAATTTGATGTAGTGCTGCCATTTAAATTGTAATAGGTAAGAGAAATCCACAGAGACTACCAAATAAAACTAAAAATCATCTCAGAAGGATATAATACCTGAACAAGACCATGAAGGGTTAACTTTGCCTCGTCGTCGACATAAATTTCCATTGGCTGAAAGGAACAAATGGCACAGTAAATCATATTAGGGCCTTTCCTCAAGCTATTGGAATCCAGAACGAAATTAATGATGGGTGCACATCCCCCGTATCAAGATCCTGCTCCATCTGCTTCTCCCCCGCAGGTACATTTTAAGTCATGCCAATCAAGCACAGAAATCTATCATACAGTTGACAGCACAACCCAGGTAGACAACTACCCTCCCCATCTCCCTTCTCTTGTTTCAATAACTTAACTTGAAGTAAAAACACATACCCAACACCTAAGGTAAGAAAGTAAAAGGAGTAAAACAAATGAAGGAAAATCAGAAGTTCAGGTCAGTAAAACATCAATCCCGCACAATTATTGGGCTGACTAAAAGCTTCACCATACTAAACCTCCCAAAAAAATGACTGGATACATTGTGATAATACAACCCCAATTGCAAGCTAACAGTGATTGAAGCACCAGATTTTCATAAAATAGACTTCTAAATTCAAGTAGTACTGGCCATGGAACATTACTTCTTGCATAAATCTCTTGCAAACTGGGCGGATTTCTTTGCTGAGTGTTGCAGAGAACATCATAACTTGTTTATCATGAGGAGTCATCTTGAAAATCTCCTGCACATCTCTCCTCATGTCTGCAGAACATACAAAGCATACGCTGACTACAGCCATACAAAAACTTGACACTGAAACAGTATGTTAAGAATTCAAGGAAGGGAGTTCAATCATACCAAGTGATTCAAGCATCTTGTCACATTCATCAAGAATAAAATGCCTCACATTCTTCAAAGAAAGGTCCTTATCTCTTGCCAGTGCCAATATTCTTCCAGGCGTTCCAACAACAATGTGGGGGCATTCATTTTTCAGCAAATCCTTGTGAACTTTGATATTGACACCACCATAGAAGACAGCAACCTTGAGATCAGGTAAGTACGTACTGAATCTCTCAAACTCGTGACAAATCTACAGATAAATGGGTACAAACAAATGAGGGACCACGATGACCCAAAAAGCTTTACAATGTAAGGCAAGCACATTTAAAATTATGAGCTTTGTAACAATGAAAGATCTTTTTGATGACANCGGATTTCTTTGCTGAGTGTTGCAGAGAACATCATAACTTGTTTATCATGAGGAGTCATCTTGAAAATCTCCTGCACATCTCTCCTCATGTCTGCAGAACATACAAAGCATACGATGACTACAGCCATACAAAAACTTGACACTGAAACAGTATGTTAAGAATTCAAGGAAGGGAGTTCAATCATACCAAGTGATTCAAGCATCTTGTCACATTCATCAAGAATAAAATGCCTCACATTCTTCAAAGAAAGGTCCTTATCTCTTGCCAGTGCCAATATTCTTCCAGGCGTTCCAACAACAATGTGGGGGCATTCATTTTTCAGCAAATCCTTGTGAACTTTGATATTGACACCACCATAGAAGACAGCAACCTTGAGATCAGGTAAGTACGTACTGAATCTCTCAAACTCGTGACAAATCTACAGATAAATGGGTACAAACAAATGAGGGACCACGATGACCCAAAAAGCTTTACAATGTAAGGCAAGCACATTTAAAATTATGAGCTTTGTAACAATGAAAGATCTTTTTGATGACGGGGGAACCACCCCACGGTAGAGCCCTTAGGACTCACCCATGGAACTGTAACAATGAAAGATCTTGAATATATACCTGGTAAGCTAACTCCCTTGTATGACACAGCACAATTGCAGAAACTTGTCCTGCAACGGGTTCAATCTGCTGCAATGTTGAAAGAACAAAAACAGCAGTTTTCCCCATCCCAGACTTAGCTTGGCAAATGACATCCATGCCCAGGATGGCTTGAGGGATACATTCGTGTTGCACTGGTGAACCAAAGAAAATCGGATCGAAGGAACCATCGGTAAGTAAAATATACTCCTTCAGATCCTTTAATCCAAAGGATTACCAGACCACATAAGTTCTCCAAATCAAGTTTATAACAATAGAATATTACCTGAAAATATCATGACATCAAAAAATTAATAAAAAATAAAAAAGCTATCCAGGAGAAGGTTCCAAAGGCTAAAATTTTTTAAACAGCACAAAAGCCATTATATTTTAGAAATTTGTAATCTTTTTAGATTCAATAAAATACACAAAACCAATCTTTATTGAACACCAAATTAAAATGACCCAGTGAGCTACAATTTTTGCCAAAACATAGGAGTACGCATTTCGTTTGGACCTAAGAAATTCACATGGGGTAAAACGACAATAGCAGGGACCACATAACATATTTCTACATCAAAGAAAGGATATGATTTATAAGTGTGCAATTAGAAAAGAACATCTAAAAAAATGTTAAAACTAGCTATGCATATTTAGATATAATGCTAAGCAGTCCAAATTTCTAAAAAAAAAAATTGTGGGCTGGTTACAAAAAATTCCTTCAACTTCACATAAGGATATCAAATGATATAGCTTCACAAATAAAAATAGTACGAAAATGAGTTAATAGTTTGCCTTCAGAAGGATGCTCAAATCCTGAGTCCACAATAGCTCGAAGAAGCTCTGGCTTCAAAAGGAAGTCCCTGAATCCTGAACTGTGAATTCCTACATAGCCCCTACACAACAAACAGAAGGAAATAATGGTATCAATAAACATACATGGAACATAATGACAATGGGAGCATCTAGCGGGTACAATCCATAGAACCAGCAAAATGCTGAGAAAATCATCAATCCATCATGAAAAGTGCCCAAGTAAATGGTTAGACTAGTATTCAACAATGTATAAATGAACAGGTTGGCTTATGCTACTCATTTTTAAACTTCTCCATGGTAATATGCAAGAATAAAACCTTTAGACTAAGTAGTTTCGTTCGTTTCCGGTTTTCCCTATAAAACTGGAATAGACCAAAATCAAAATGCTTGTATTTAGATGTTTCCGCTTGTATACTTCCTGTGTACTGAGGCTATGCCTATTTACTTGTCTTAATAAAACTTCTACTCACTTCTTGGCGCCTTCGCCGTTAACTTTGACCGCGGAAGTTGGGGCATGGGCTTCTTCGTCGTCGTAGTCAACAAGCTCTTCCTCGTACCCATCGTTCTCCCTGGTTTCTCCCATATTCTACATAAACAAACACAGAGATCAGTAAATAGGGTTCCGAAACTTGAAATCAGAGGGGAAAGGGGAAAATGAGATGGCGTGTTTCAGAATTAAATTGAATCGAGAGTTTGAAAGAGGGAATAGGGATTTGAAGATGAAGTTTCAAGGAGAAAATGAAAGCTTAGGGTTTAGGGAGGATAAGATCGTAATTACCCCTGAAGCTGTGAATAAGCTGAAAAAATATGGCTAGGGTTAGGGTTTGTAGAGTCTGCAAAGGAAAACGGTTAGCGGAAAAATAATCAACTTTGGGGGAAAGAGATTTCGAGAGAGCGGAGAACTCGGCGATAGCCCAGAGTGCTAACGATTCCAACAGTATCTGATAGGGTTCGGAGAGTGGCACTGGTACCGGCTTATATAAGCACGACTAACACAATATTGCCGTGAATGCCCTAAGAAAAATCAATAAATATATTTTAAAATTTGTCTTCTAATATTCTAAGCCATATTTTTACGAATACAAATATTTTTTTGTCTTGGACTATGTAGTTTTTGTAGTTTTGGTGTACTTTCTTTAAAAATAAATAAATAAATAAATACGAGATATTTAAAAAAAATATTTTTTTAATAATAAATCTTATTCTTTTAAAAAAAAAAAAAATTAAACACTCTAAAATTTTATATAACATGTTTTATTTAATTTATTAAATGGTTGGTTTATGAATTTGTTTAAAAAATCCTATAAGCGGTTGTAATTAAACATGGTATACTAAAAAGTTTAGAAGAACATCAGTCAATTACTATTTATCATCTTTTAGATCATAAAATTAAGAATTACGAAGAACATTGATCAACTATTATTTATTATCTATTATCAAGTTGGTGTGTATAATACACTTAATAAAATGCTTAAATGACATAATTTGATATGAAAAATAAATTTTAAAATTTGAATTATACAAATAAAATATTACAATTTAAGTGATATGAATATTATGCTCTACACACTAGCTTGATAATAGAATAATTCTATCTTTTTAACTATCATTCTTCACATGAGATTAAATAATGATGAATGAAGAATAACTAGAAGAATGATAAATAGTATTATCACTCATAACATACAATCTTATAATGTAGATTTATTTTTGAAGAGTTAATCTTAAATATACGTGTGATTTATTTATGAAGAGTTAATCTTAAATGAGCTTTGCTATTCATCATCCTCACACATCACATACCACACTTATTTTTATTGATTTTTAATTTTATTATTCATAAACTAATTGAGTTCTTATACTCATCGTCCATACACCACATATTTGGTAAGAGAAAAAAAGAAGAAGTTATGTATAGTGTATGGTATGTAGGGATAATGAGTAGCATTTTCACCTTAAATATATGTGGCAAATGTATATGATATATTTAAACTTTAATTTAAAATACTTTAGCTTACAAAAAAATTCTGAAAGTATATAGATAACATTTGTTTGTTATGTAATGATTGGATTTAATCTCACGAGTAATGTTAGATACAGTAAAAGGATATACAGGCTTTACGCATTTCTTTTGAAAAAATACAGAGTCTATTATTAAAAAAATAATTTTCATGAGGTCCCAAATTTATCATTTTTTTTTAATTTTTAAAAGAAGTGTACGAAGTTTGTACATTTTAAAACTGTAAATATCATTTCTCTAATCTGATAATGGATCCATGAATTTCCTAACTTATTAATATGATCCATTGCCACGCAGGCCCGGCCTATTGAGACAAATAATTCCTCTACGCCCAAATCCTTAACACTGCTGGATGGCGGCACCACAAGGAAGGAAGATTCAGAAATATCACATAGCATTACACCTGCATCAGAGAATAGTTTGTTATAACAGAATATTGATGTGGCTAACCACGATTGGTTCATGTACATAAATATTTTTATCTCTCTTTCTCTTTCATAAATCACAAGTGTATAAATACACACTATTGTAAAGTCTGGAAATATGATAGAGATCGTGAACAGTTTTGTTCTTGAGGTTTTCTCACTCTCTGTTTTTCACAGTTCTTTTATCAAACACATTATGTGCATGAGATTTAATATGGCCTGCCTACACTACAACTGCATCCTAATGCTTATTCTTTGGGCTTTTGAGTTCCTTTCCTCTTTCGGACATTATGTGGACATTTTACCCATTTCTCGTAATGGTCCCGGGCCTATCTCCAGCCAATGGGCCGACACAGAGCCACGTGGCCTCCAAATAAATAAGAAAAAAAATCTAACTCCGTACTGTTCCATCCATCCAACTTTTAGCTGGATCAAAGTTCCAATGGCCTCTGCTCTGTTCTCAGCACCCGTTGCTTCCTTCAAAGCCACACCAAAACCAGGTCTCTCTCTCTCTTCATCCTTGAATTTACTTCAGCAAATGACAGTCCCATTTTTTACTTGAATTGAGTTGTCTGTCTCTTTAAATGCTAAGGGAATTGCTTGGGCTATCACTACAATAAGAATCATTTTCGAGATGACTTGTGCCAGAGTTCTGCAGCCACTAAATTCGGCAATATAAAAGCTAAGGTCCTACCCTTCATTCCATTTTATTTATTAAATTGTTGCGTAGTGTCTATTGAACATAACTTTCATGCATATATGAATTGGTGTGTTATTCATCGTCTTTGACTCTTTATAATCTCATACATTTCTCTAAATTTGATATGTTTTTGCCTTTTTCCTCCCTTGAACTCCTGTCCAAGTAGGCTGAAAAAAGTGATCAAAGCCCCAAACCGAATAGCGTGATTTGTGTCGACTGTGATGGAAATGGTAAAAACTCTTAAAATACTTGGTAATCTGTGGTAAAGTTCCGTTCTTTTGAAGATGGGAAAGGGATAAAAGTGGGGAAATTTTCAGGTTATTTTGATTTTTTTATTGTTTTGGGCCAATGAGCAGGTGCAGTTCTATGCTCGCAATGCAAAGGTAGTGGAGTGAACTCTGTTGATCTTTTCAACGGACAGTTTAAAGCTGGCGACTCATGTTGGCTTTGCGGGTAATCACTTCTAATAATTACCCTTTTTGTGCTTTATTATTGCAATTGCTATTGTTGGTAACACTACCGTTAATCTTACTGCCTTTGTATTCATTATCCTAGAACTACGAGTTTTAGCATGGAAACTCTTGTGATATATCAGTGAATCTTGAGTCCCACGTGGACGAAAAGCAAAACAGAGACAAGTAGAACAGTTTGATATACATAGTTGAATCCGAATCTATGCTTTTAGATCGAAGCGGTGTCTCATGATGTATCACGATTCACATCAGGCTGTTGGAGAATTCTTCAAGCATCTTTCTTCTAAGCAAATTGATATTAGCGCAGTGTTTTTTTATACCCTGGATTGTACAGCGGTGAATGAGATCCCATGTTAATTGGGAAGGAAAAGTTCAAATCTCTTATAATGATTCTAAGAGGCTAAACTTCTTTTATTGTTCAATTCTCTTTCTCATTAAACTAATATTCCATATTCAGCTAAATGCTAGAATGTGATAAAACAAAAGATTAGAGCGAGTTATGAGTCAAAGAAGGGGAGTGGTAGTGCTGTAGTCGACATTAATATTCAATTATCATCTTCTATTTTTTGTTTGGATGATTATTGTTGTATGATTATCAATATGATTCCTTTGTACCCATGCAGAGGTAGAAAAGAGATGCTATGTGGAAATTGCAATGGAGCTGGTTTTGTTGGAGGTTTTCTGAGCACTTTTGATGAATAGAAATTAGAAATTGTGTGCTGGATGAAGAGCATTTGTTCCATGCATAAAAGTAGGATTTGGTTCACAGTATCCTCAGAGTTAGAGCGTGTGTGTATGTTTGTGCATGCAAATCAGAGATGCCTGCGAAACTTAACCTAATTAGTAATTATTGAGGTGAGAGATATATTTCTGTCAGTTTCTTTCGCTCATCTGTAACATATAATCAAGTTATCTATTCAGGGTAGGAGATGGAAGATCCTGCAACCTGAAGAGGCAGTGCAAATTTGGAAAAGTTGTTCAGTTTGATTTGGATCCAAAATTGAATGGGATTTTTCTTTGCCAAGCATTGCTTAAATTGCCTTTTGATTTATTCAGCACTCCAAAGACCATTGTCCTTACGATTACTGACTTACAATAAGACTAGAATTATTTTCAGACGATTTTGAAGGTTAAGAGCTCTTCATGAACTCAATCATTTGTTGTTGGAGCAGGCGGGTTGCCTCAGACTTGGGATAAAACACATGAAATACATGCGACTCTCCCTCAGTCTCCACTAGCCTTACCATTTTAACCCCTTTCTTCCGCAGAAATTCTGCATACATTACTCCCCTTTCCTTCAAGAAATCCAAGCCAGCCACGAATACCACAACAGCAGGAAATTGGCTCCATTCAGCTGCGGATAATTCAGCCTTCTGAAAATTACAACCATAATAATCACGGTTCAAGCCTTCTGGTATACTTAGTCCCCAAAACATGTCATTGCTTGCAACGTCTCCTGCTGCTCCTTCAGCCTTCTCTTTCTCAGTCCTCTGCTCACTGCCAAAATAAGGATGTATTGGCAATAATCCCTTAATCTGTATAATATGACAGCTGTTGTTCTGAATGTATTTGATAGCAACATGGTGTACAATGTTTCCTCCAGCACTGTCCCCAGACAGAAACATACGGGAAAGGTCAGCCTGCTCAAGCCATGGTTCAGATCCTACGTGGCGAACAAGCCAATCCAGAGAGCTATAACAATCTTCATATGCTATGGGGAGACGATTTTCGGGAGCTAGACGGTAATCAACAGAGAGAACGATGGATTGGGAGGTGGCAGACAGATCTCCCAAGAAATGATGGTAGCCAGCCCATGTGGTGGAGCCAATGCAAAAGCCACCACCATGAAAGTAAACAATAACAGGAAGCTTATTTATGGACCCAGTACTTGCTATACTCGGAAGAAATAACCTTCCTGTAACTGGCTTTGATGAGTCAATAATCACATCTTTAGACGCGTATCCGTCAGTTGATTCTAGTGAGGCTGGAACAATCTCAGGGGCAAAGCGTTCCACAGATCCATCAGAGAAGACTTGAAGGTAACCCGGTGCTTCTGCTACCAATGACATTTTTTCTTTTATAAGGGTGGGGTGCGTGGAGAGTCGAACACTAAGTTCTGTTTAGTTTTGAAGAGCTTGTGGGGTAGTTATAATAAATAGTTACTTGAGAATGCCAAGGAAAATGAGTCTTCTTATAATGAAGGATTCGTGAGTCATGGTTGTTGGGTATTTTGGTTGGTCATGTCAAGTGAATTGGGTTCTTGCATATGATCCTAAGAGGTTAGGTAGGACCTTGGAAGACCAAAGAGAATGTTCGGTTGATGGTAGGAAGTTGTCTTTGTGTGTGTGTGTGTGAGAGAGAGAGAGAGAATTATTTGGAGATCCATATTTGGGTTTTTGCGCCAATTAGGAAATTGATTAGTCCTGTTTGCATTCATACATGATTTTAAATGAGTTAAATAAAATATTATTAGAATATTATATTTTAATATTATTATTATTTTAAGATTTGAAAAAGTTGAATTATTTATTATATTTTATATGAAAATTTGAACAAGTAATGATGATGTTAGATAAGTTGTCAATCCAAACCGGGAAAATGTTTTTGTCACTTCTTGGGCTCAGTCTAAACTAAAAGCATAACTGAAAGGTATAAATTGACATAGAATTGGCGAGTCAACATATTTCTTTGCGTTGCTACGTACTTTTCAACTCAATTTCGCATGGAAAAATCACTAGTACAGAAGATCATCCATGGCCCAACAACTCATGATTATAGAGAGCTTTTAGTAACCTAAGACTCAGTAGTCTATGGGTTAGATCATTATGCTGTTTTTTTAATGACATGAAACCTCAGCAAGACAGTATCATATATCTTTGGAGAATAAATCCCAAATACGCAACCTTATGTGCTAGAACCATGTATTAGGTAATCTAGAATAATTCCTAGTGCATAACCGAACTCAGAAATCTGAATTTACAGGTCATCCCAAGCTACTAAGCTGCACCTTGACAGGTTTGGATTATATCTTAGGAGATTCCTAAGACTCAAAAGCTCATGATAGTATGATTCTATAGAAAATATGCAAGGATCCAATATTTGAAATTTTATATAATAAAGGGCCAAATGATTATCCAATGAAAAATACTGTTCTCATTCTTTAAACTCCAACCTTTTCATCATTCTCTGATATCGAATCAAATGATTGGAAAATTATTTGTTATTTTTTACCTATCGATCTTTCAATCATTTGCCACATTAAGAGATGGAGAATAACATTTTTCTATTGAATGTACCATCAAGACCATGGTATTTAGCATACAACTGTGGTGTCATACAGTCTATAAGTAAAGGTGTACGAGGAAAAACCTATATGGCTTCTTGTTCTAGCATCGGTATATTTTTTTTATCTCCATTGTATTGTTCTACAATGGCGGCAACGAATACTCGCTCACTGTTGAGCTTTCACTCCGGATCTTCTTTAAGCAATACAGTGCCGACAATGTTAGCTTTATGTACGTGCCCTCCATATGCTTGATTTCTTCAAGTTCATTGGGAATTTTAAGTATAGTTTGTGTACTTCCGGCCGCAGCATCGCAATTGCTCCCTTCTTCCTTATCATGAGTTGCTTCAAGTGGAGCCGACGGCTCATTCATGGAGAAAATTACCTGATACAGCATGCTCTCACACTCCTTCACAAGCTTGTTAAGTATATCAGTTGCTGAGAATGGTTGTTGCAAGACATTTTGGATAAAAGGCAAGCGAATGAGAGCACCGCTTTTTTTCTCATATTTTTTTAGTATCTTTACCAGTCCTGTGTATAGCATGTGATCAGGGTTATTTATTAAAACGAGTGGAAAATGTACACCATGTCGTCAAATAAAATTAAGAAAGAAGTAAAGAGAGCTGAAATCCTGCAATCAATACTAACCAATGTTTTGAATACCGTACCGGATGCCGTACCGGTAAAAGCACTGGAACGAAATATTTCGATACCGGTGCCGTTTCATATACCGTTTTGGAATAGTAGATATATTAATAAATTATATATATAAATTATATTTCAAAACAATAGTTTATATATGAATAAATTATATATAAATACATAGATATTTAAATTATAAATAGCCTAGTCTGAATTATGAGTAAAAAAATGAGCTTGTAGTTTGAAAAAATGAAAAATAATAATAATAATAATAATAAGGGCCGAAATATCGGCCGGTACAGACCGGTACACAAGCCGGTACAGGTTGAAATATCGATCGGTACCGGCCGGTATTTCGACCGGTATGAAACAGGTGGTGTACCTGTATCAGACAGGTGGCCGGTATGGAAAATACAGACCGTACTGGCCGGTACGGTACGAGATTGAAAACACTGATACTAACCCTCCATATATGGAATATATTCCTCCCCCCTCCCAAAAATAAGCTCTCTTTAGACTGTGTTTGGGTAGTAGAGTGATATCAGATATGAGGTCACTCCACTACTATTTAATATTTTATCATTACTTTTCACATACTTTTCACTACTTTTTACTATTACTCACTACTATGCAATATTTTATCATTACTTTTTCATTATTATTTACAGATCATCTAAGATCACTTGACTACCCAAAAGTAGCCTTTATTCCATGACATCTGATTTTGCATTTTTGTTAATTCAGATTTTATCAATCTTGCTCAAGTATATGCATTAAAACTAACTAATCTTGGATTCTTCACTGACCAATTAGTCTTAAACAACCTTTCCCACTATTTGGCTAACTTTTAGGAGAAAAACATATGGCAAGGCAATGATGTTGGAGCAATTGTCATGGGTCAAAGATTCAAAAGCTAGTAACCAATGATGCTTCACAAGTTTATCTCTGTACTCATGAACTATATGCAGAGAACACATGCTATTTTATATGTTAGTAGTAGCTCGCTGGGTTAATTCTAACCTATTATTATTTTTCATTACTATCGTAACAAGAATACATTTTTCCTCGCAAGACTTTGAAAAACCAGTATTCCAAGTTTTTCATGACCATGCATGCATTCGTAAATACTAAACTTTGCTTATAATTGTTTACTCTCAAATAATATGGCACTAAGAGACAAGTACCTGTGTAGTTAAGTGCGCTGTAATTCTTCAACAAAACCATCTCTCCATGAAAATCCACCAATTCTCTTCCTACTTGCATCAACTCTTCGTTTGAATCCTTGGTTTTTGTTATGATCATATCTTGCAGCTCCTGCATCTCAACCACAAGCCCATATAATATTCTAAAATAGTAGTGTAGAACCCTTGCCCATGCATATGAAATCCTTGCATCACCAACGGGCAAGCCCGAAAGCAATTTAACGTGTTCAATATATAAAGAATCGAAGATGGACAAGAAGGTAGACAGACCCACATGGATCGTGTGAAGAACAACGTGCCAAGTACAATTAAATGCCAAACAAGAAAGTGTGATGCTTGGATCAGGGTAGAATTTCTAGGAAATGAATCATGTATTCTAAACACGAAACCAGGAAACAAACAATTCCTCGAAATTCCCATCTTCGGAGAAACGCACACTTTCTCACTTGTCATGTTTACAACACGAAAACAATCATTTCCGTAATTCTGAAAATCAAGAACTATGAAAAAAGACCCCCAAAGCTTAAATTTCCCATATTCCGACAAGAAACATTCAACAAGCACTATAAAGAACAAATTAGAACCAAAAAAAAAAAAGGCACCTTTAATCGAATAATGTAATCCTCCTCCTTCTCGACGAAGAAGACGTTGAACTTTTCTACCTCGTCCTCCAAGAGTCTGACAAAATAATCCTTGGACAACTCGGGTAGGGAATCAGGAGCGTCCGGCGAGACGTACAAATCCAAATCCAGACGGCGCCGTTTAGCAGGAGGATTGTTGGCGTCGTCCTTTGGGTAGAAGCGGTTGAGGTACTTCTTGAGGTCCTTGTAAGACAAGTACTTGTCCCGCCACTCCGGCAGGGTCTCTCCGATTAGGCTGCTGAGGATCTTCCAGAACTTCATGGCCCCGAACACTAGATTATTTTCCTCCCCCCTTCACAACAACACCGATTCTTCGTTCCTTCTACGCGATTGATGGATGGATGGAGAGAGAGAGAGGAAGGGAGAGAGAGTGCGAAAAGACGGAGATAAATACTGGGCGGGTGAAATCGGATATTCTTTCGGAAGATAGGGAGCCGGGTATATACCGGTTCTATTTTGTTCGACACATCCCTCTCGAGGAATATCTTCGAGTATAATCCTCTCTCCCACCTCTGCCGTGACAGTTAAATCGTTAATTATTGTTATCTCTCTCGGAATTAACGAAGTAATATCCCGACAGTTTTTTTTAACAAAAGAAAACAAAAAAAAAATGTCCACAAGCACGTACTTTCTTCGTTTCTTATAAAAACTAATAAAATTGTTCCTTAAATTCTGATGGTTAATGTTAGATTATCATTTTTGTACATTCATTTAATTTTGACTACAAAAAAAATAAAAAATAAAACATAAAATTTATAATTGACACAAATATTATATAAAAATGCGATTTTTTTTGTTTTTTGATAATTACTTTTTTAGCTCTTGCTTCATATAATAAAATTGGGCGCAGGTATAGTAATTCATTTTTGCTGTCCCATATGTACATAACAAAGGTCAGATTCACATTAACTTCTGTATCCATATCATATGAATGTTGGAAAAATAAGGTCACAGCTTATGCTTTGAGGCCTTCGATCTTAATTTTGCAGTAACTTTCTTGGCTTCTTTCTTGTGTTACCAGGTCAACATTACCATTTAAATTATACTAATGTTTTTAGGGAAATATCACCAAGATTTCCGATTGTACCAACTTGAGTACTACTCGAGTTTTTTTTTTTTTTAAACTAGCAACATTGTAATCTACACCCATATATAAAAGGTATTTGTCCCTTTGTATAAGAAAATCTTTGAGGTTTTGTTTGGCAATTACTAGGTAGATAGTGTGGTATCATCTACAAGCACAAACAAGCATAATGCTTTGTTGGCTCCATATGCATGCAAGTTATATTCTTTTCAAGATGCTCATCAATACCATGATCGCTCTAAAAACATACAAAAAAAGTTTCTTGTTTTCTAAAGTCACTACAAAAAAAAGCCATTTGGGACAGATTAATTGCGGCGAGAATGACCATTCGCACGAAATAATCATTTTTACAGAAAATAACTAGCAACAAATAAACAGCTTTCTTGTAGTGAGTTGAACAAAAAGAACCTATGGTATATTTTTAGACCATAAAAAATCATTTTGGTCTCTCCTCTTGGGTGCAAAACAATCTTTAGAGGCCATCGAACTGAGGAAAACTCTTTGTCAAGGGCCTGTGCATACTCGGAATTAGTCAAGACGCTGTTCTCGTACACGCAGTGCCAAGAAAAAAAAATTAAACTCATCAGTGTTAAATCCTTCTGATGAAATGATTTTTTTTGTATGAAAATTCTCAGAAATCTCTACAAATTTCAAAAATTCCAGTACTGAAATGGTTGATAGTGGAACTATGCTCTTGTTACTTAAGAGTCAACCCATATCCATCACAGGAAGCTATGGATTATACTCATATTTACGAGATAAATAATGAGTATTAATTGATATATGTTTTATTGGCATTGTGTTGAAAACAAGCACTAGCAGCCAGATTCAAAATTTGATAAATATGTGCATTCTCGACCCAGTCCATGAAATATATGGGAGGAGCGACTAGCAAATGCCTTAATTAAATAGGCGATCTACAAATTGGATAACGATAGGATTACCACTCTTCTACTACTCTTTTTATATTTATTTTTTTTAAAATTTTTTATTTTACTTAACGAAGTGATTATTACTAAAATTATATATTTTTTAAAATTTTTCTTAATGATTAAAGATGTTAAAAAAATTGCTTAAAAGAAAATAATAAAAAAAATAAAAACTTTCAAATAAACTATGAGTAGTAAATGGGTAGTAATAGAGTAGTAATCCTATCACTATCCCTATAAATTACCCCATATATGGGGACCACAGTGCAATTATTCACGAAGATTAGAGATGGGATTATTTTTAATTTCTGATAGTAATCATGTATGCCAGTGGTGAATCAAATCATTAATGGAATACAAGGAATCAAAAACCAAGCGTTATTAATGGTTTTTTTGTACTTCGTTTGTGTTACAGATTTCCATTACAGAACCCAAATAGAGAAAAAAAGAAATGGAGCAAACTGAAAATTAAGACTGTTTCAATTCAAATAACAAGAACCGAGATTCATTTGCCTTAATCATGGCTGGTTTACTATCATCCGCACAAGCGAGATGGCAAGCAGCTTCCCTTCAGCTAAATTCAGTTGGAGGCTTTAACCTAATCAGCCTTTTTATTCGATCTTTGTCCGTGTTCTCCAGGATTCCCTTCAAAATAGAAGAATAATAAAGCATTAGAGTTTTCAAGATAAACACAGTGCAGTAAACCTGGCACCTTGAAATCCAGCATCTCAGCAGGGGAAATCTCTCATCAAGATAAGAGAAGCCACAATCACCTTGTTTATGAAGCTTTTAAGCAAGATAGAAGCACACTGGGGAAATCTCTAAATGGTTAAACAAGAAATAAAGTTGGATAGTTTTGTAATGCTAGATAACTTCTCATTAGTCACTTGGCGGAAGTTCAATTGAGATTCCAACAAAAGTCGTGATCAGATATCCACAATCTCCACAATGGCGACAATTAGTAGTAGTAACATACAAACGCTAACATGTTACCTAAGGTTGTCAACAGCCCATTTTACATGTAAGAGACTTGGAAACAGGACTGTGCCTTCCCTTCCATAAATTTAAATATCGAACTCTGGTGATTAAAGCCTAATTAAATATCGGCTCAACTAGCATTATATGATGAATGATGCACCAAAGAAAGGATGATTATTATAAAAAAAAATCCTGTAGGATACTAATGCCACAAGCAGAAATATGCAGCTGATCAATCCAATAATGAAAACAAAGGGGAAATGAATCATACCGTCCAAACTATTTCGTCAAGACACAAACATATCCTTCCATATTTGTCAAGAAACAAGCGTTCAGTTGGGGGTTTGCCACATACATCCTTGATTGTTGAGGTTATCACAAAGATCACTTCAGCCACTAGAGAGAAACCAAGAAATGAGTAAGGATCAATTGGGAGAAACAAAAACTCAAAATAAGCCATGTAGAGATAACAAAGAAGAGGTACAGGTTGTTGCTTTGGACGGGAAAGCATTTCATTTAGAGAGCATTTGTATATCTCGTCTGGATTTTTTGTAACAAAGCATACATAACATTTACAAAATAGCCCACTTTTTCTATTTGTAGCATTTTGAGCAATTCTATCACCTGTTCTTCTTAAGATCAATCAACATTAGTGAAACACCTATTGAGTGAAGTTCACCAAAATCGAGGCATGGACTCCTAAATTTCTTCACTGGTGTCAATGTTTTAAATAAAATGATTTTGTGCCTTCAAATGCCATGATAATGAGAAAACAATACATTTCTGCAAGATGACAATATAAATAAAATAAAATAAAATTGACTATGTAATACTTTCCAACAGATCTTAAACAGGTCTCAGCTTCCACTAAAAAACTACAGAAAAAGGGAGCCACACCACTTACAAGCAAGTTCATCATACTCATCTTTTCCAACCACATACACTGAGACATCTCCGAGTACCGTGTAAACAATATAAACAGACCTGAGAAAAAGTACAAAAGTCATAGATAAGGATATATGAATTAGTCACAAGTATTCTAGATCTCTATCAAGCAAACTTAGCTCGAAACGTTTTTACAAAAAGGGGAAGAAGAAGCAAAAGATAACTTTCCAATTGATCTAGCAGCTACAACAAAAAGAACCGGTAACTAATTATGTGAAGTAACTAATCCTTTACCGAGACATCTACGGTCAATCCCATTGGACTAAGAGGAGATAAAAAAAAGTGAAATATGAATGAGTTATGATATTGATATGGACATAAACACCCTCTGCATCTACTCTCAACTCTTCAAGAGTTCCCTCTAAATTGTGTTTCAGATAGACCTATTATGATACATATCCATTATTGTCACCCAAACTCTATTCCTCGTTGATAAGAAACTTAAAGCGAACTTTACTTACTTATGAGAAGCCACAAGGAGCTCTTCATTTTTCGCACCTTTAAGATTATCTGCTCCCAGTTTAACTAAAAAAGACCTCCAATGCAATCGCTCCTCAGCGGGAACTCCATGATACCTGAAATTAACCCCAAAAAAAAAAAAAACCGACAATCAGATAATAAAGGAAAATTCAGAATTAATTTTTATTTCTTTTAAGGAAGAGGGACAACTAATTTGTAATATTGCACAGTACTTGCCTACTTGGATTTGGTTCTTCTTATACCCTTCTTCAAAAAGATACCCACAAGAGAAACGTATAATAATTATATTGATTCAGTACACCAATTAAACATCTCAATTGGCCAATTATGAAGTTCAAGGAAAAAAAAAAAAAAAAGATTTTTCCCGAAATTAAGCCCGAGACAAAATTATCCATTGATTCACTTGTTAAAAAAAACTAGATCTTAAGCAACCTAATTCTCTGAAATCTCATACGAATTCGAATCGACACGAAGAAGACATGTAAATAAATGATAATAACTTTTAATCATTCAAAATTTTCGACCAGATTACTCAAAGAGAACAGAAAAGGAGAAACGGAATGAGTTTGAACTCCCTACAAATATAAGATGATAATCAAAAACTGATACTACAGTTCAGAATTAAGTGGGAGATCGAGAAAAGTACCGTTCAACGAGAATGTTGCCCACGGAATTGGAGATGAGCAACGCCAGCAACATCTTTCCCTCTTCACGTTAAGTGAGAGAAAATTCGACCCCTAGTTTAGTCTTCAAGGAGGGGAGGGGAAGTTTTGCTTAAACCAATTGTTTCAGTAATATTGTTAGGGAATAAATTTAGGCCCATGAAATTCCATGGCCCCGTTTATTGCTCAATATATATAGACTAGGCCCAATCAGATCTGATTCGCCATTGAAAATGAGATTTTTCTTAGTATCACTATTTATCTTCACATCATATACTTAATAATTTTTTCTTTATTTTTCCATGAGATGTGAGGTGTATACGGTGAATAGTGACTGATAAAAAGAATTATTCTATTTATAATTATTATAATAAAGTTCAAATAGTGACTTTTGACTTTTTTTTCCTTTCGTATAAATTGTTGGGTTACTTTACTTTGAGTCTAGTTTTGTTTGTGTAACCTAATTTGATGACTCAATTCGACTTAATTTGTCAACTAGAGTTTACTAATCTGACCCGATATGCTAATTAAGATTTTTTGATATAGTGTATTAAACATATGTATGGTTGCCATACTGTATTCTTGATTTTCATATTAATAAAATTATCTACAGCTCCGTAAATATAAGCAAAATCACATAAGTTTTATGTTGTGTATAATTGATTACACTTTTGCTTTACTCTCTCTCTCTCTCTCTCTCTCTCTCTCTCTCTTTTTTCTTTTTTTTTTCTTTTTCTTTTTTTTATCATTCCTAATGTAAGCATCGATATGGTTTGTGTCTCTTCGTAACTCGAAAGAAATTTGAGTGTAAAAAAATTATAACACTATGAACTGAATATATGAAGAATGATGAATGTGATTTCATGGAAGGGAAAAAAAGTGTCATTTATAATACTTAAGTTGATGCTCTAAATTAGAGCTATAAATGAACCAATTTATTCGATAGCTAGCTCGATACTCACTCAGTTACACTCAAATCGAACTCGACTATTAAAAAAACTGACTCGTAACAATAGATGCATGCTCGATTAGTAAATAGCACATATTCGACTAAACTCGACTCAACTAAGTCTCGTTAAGACCTAGTCATTTATGCTCGAATCGACTTGATTAAAACTCATTCATATATTGATAAATGTGTGTGTATATATAAATATACATACATACATACTACATACATATATATGTGTGTGTGTATTGGTTATAATATAAGCATAACGTCTTTTATAATTAAATATATAGCATGTAACCTACTTACTTATGCCTACATATTGAATATACTTTATAATTATTTACAATTTGTATAATAATTAGTCGGTAAGATTTAATAATTTCATATATTAGTATATATGAATCATATATGAAATGTTGATATATACTATCATATTATCTATATGTATTGGTAATTTACGTATGTAAATAATATATGGTTATTATATATAAATATAAACTAGTTACATATTAATTATTTATAAATTTTTACAATTTTATAATTAAATAAAGGGTCTACTTATTAGTTGTAAAATCTTTATGAAATTTAGATTTTTCATTTATCTATTTTCTTAAGAATTAAATCTTATTTAAAAATTAACAAATAAACAATTCAAGCTCCTTTTTTATTGAATTCAAACTAGAGTTCAAGTTGAAAATTTAACTTAAGGAATTAAATTCGAACAAAGATTAGAAAAATCTCGAGTTCGAAATTTTAAATCAACATTACTTATATTGTAAAATTAGAATATCACATTACTTATGATTTAAGATTTAATTAATAAAATTTAAAATAAAATTATATTAAGTGAGCATAATGTAGGGGTGACAAATCTTGTTTCGGGTCATATTCATGTCGTGTCAAGTTATGAATAGTCGACTATATAGGTCAACTCAAACCTAACCCGTTAAGCTAAACGTGTCAAACTTTCAAACTCTAACTCAACTCATTTAGATAATGGGTCGTGTCGTGTCACCTATTTAATAATTAACGAGCATATAACCCGCACAATGCGCGGACCATTATTTATGTTAAATTTTATAACTCTAAATAGTTCATTATACATAATCACTACCACAACTATTAAACAAAATTTATATAGAATATATATAAAATGGAGCATGCATATATAAAAGAATTAATTTTACCAATAAATATTTTATGGTCAATTTACAATATTAAAAATGTAATATATATATATATGATTGTTCAATTTAAAACAATGTAAAATAGATAATCAGTCTACTATTTCTTTATGGATTTTTCTCCTATTGGATGTAGCTTGAGTTTTATGATTCTCTTGCTATGTATTTGAGTTGATGTCGAGATCGATGCCTACATTAGTTTCTTGAAATAAAATTAATATCGTTAATAAATGTCTATATATAAAATATTTTAATCATATATTTTAATCGTTATAAATATAAAATCTGATAGAAAATATGATTAAATACCAAATTGTGTAATTTATTGTTACATTTTTAATTGGTTTTAATTTTATAAATTCAGGATCAAATATTCGCTGAATTGTGTAGTTTCCTCATCCATATTTTAGTTGTACTTATCAAGTCGTTGTAGGAAGATATATTATTTGCCAACAATTTGCTGTAAATCATTTGGGAAACCATCATCATTCTAGTCCTACAAAAATATAAATATATACATTATAATAATAGTATATCTAATATTTAGTGTACTTATTATACTTTCAATACTGATATTCATTTTAAAAATATTATATTTACTATTATACTTTTTTTTTTATAGTTTTATGTAAGATTTTTTCAACCTCTTTGTCCAGTAGCACTGACGACGCTGACCATGAATCATCAACTAGCTACATATTTATCTGATATTTAAATACCGAAACACTTATTAAATAAATTAAACATTTAATTAAAATATAGATGTTCACGTGTGTCCGTGCAAATAAAAATATACATTAAATTTGTTTTGTAAAATTACTTTTGTACAATAAGTTTTGGCTCTGCCTTACATCGTTCACACCAAGAAGTTCCTTTAATGAATTTAACTCTTTTTTTGCATATAAGGCATGAACTATAATACCATCCAAATTTATTGTCTATTTTTACAATTTTGCATAAACACGCCACTAATAATTCCTACAATATTAAATTGTCATTAGTTATTATAGAAAGTGTATAATCTTAAGGAATTGTATATTATATTAAATTTAAAACACAAAATTAATATCTTTGTCTCTGTAATCCATTCGAGTTCTTTAATTTCAACAATTGTTTTTCTATTGTGGAATTGAAGTTCTTTATTCAATGGTTGCTCTGGTTTTATGGTTCTGACTTCCACTTGGAAGACATCCTACAATCTATTTCAATCAAAATAAGTTAATAGATATAAATAATATGATGGTTAAATATTTAGAGAATAAAAAATAATAAATGTTATTATTACTTTTCCTAAACTCTTGATATGTCAAGAATCTCAAGGTTTATGTACAACTTTGTTGCATTTATTGATGATAGATTAAACTCAACTGGAAAAAAAATATTATTTCAAATACATTTGCAACCGTAATATTAAGTTTTTATGAAGATTTTCCATTTCAATAATATAAATGTTACCTTTAAATGCCTTGACTATTGTTGAGGTAATAACTACCACCACAGATGGTTCTGGATTATCTTTATAAAAATCATCATTAATTTGCATTGCAGTAGACTCCCATAAAGTTGCATGTATATATTTATTCATAAAATTTAACATGCATGAATTAGCCATTTTTATAAGTAATATTATTAAACAGTAAATTAATTTATCTATGATTTATCATTAAATAGATTGTACTTACTCTTCTAATAGTAACTGAACTGTCCTTCCATGACCCTTTGCAATTCGCTCCTTTATAGCTCTAACAAATTCTATTATTCCAATTACATCTGATAATGAGATGATAATATTTCGTTATGTTGAAAAATAGTATTTAAACTTAAATTTAATATATGAGATGATAAGAATCTATTACATAAAAAATAGAATACCTACCAATCAAGTATGTTGGGTCCTAGCAACGTTTCGCTATAGTTTCATAATTTACAAAATCAAACTGGAACTTAGGTACTTATTGACTAATCTCATTAAGTTTAGCGATCAAAGTCGTCGATGTGAAGAGAATCTTATAGTTTGTAGCCACCGGACAATACTTCCCTTTACATTATTCAACAACAAAATTATTTATTGCATATGTAAACCCTTGATTCAACAATGGTCGAAATCGCAGAACCAAATTTTTCCTTATACTTGTATGAATTAGAGTCCCCTTTAATATATAAATGAAAATATATATTAGCTAAAATTTAGTAGGCTCTAAATAAATGTAAAAATTAAGTACAATAAAATATTTAAAAACAACTTACATTGATATCTGTTAGTATCAAGTCAAGACTAAAAAGCTCATGTTGATTTGTTATATTTGTTGCATCCCACATATGTAATATTCTAATTTTAATATTCCATGATTTATTTTCACTTGATAATTTATTTAAGGGTGTGCAATCCATATTCAACTTAGTCATTCGTACCTATAGAAATTTTAAATTAAAACACATTAGAAAGAATGCAAATTATTTTATATTGCAAGTATAAAATATATAAAGGTAACATAAGAAACAAACATAATTGAAAAATATATGAGAATTAAATACTTTTTGGCAAATTGTTAAAGATTTCATTATATACAATATTTTTTTGTACAGAAACAAACATCGTAGGCTTTTTTTGTGATAAAAAATTTTAATCCTTATATTCTATTTACTCTAGATATTGCAACGTATAGTTGACCATGACTAAAACCTGATTTTTCAAGGAAAAGCCCGACATGTTCTAATATTTGACATTGACTTTGTTGATTGTCATTGTAAAGCATACAAAGATTGAAATTTATATTTTTTACAATATAAAAGACAATTTAGAATCAGAATGGGATAAAATGATGCGATGAATAAATATTTTTTCTCCAACGTGTGTTCCAGTCATGATTTGTGCCTTAACAACCCATTTTGATAACTGAGTAACTATAAGTCGAGTGTCATTATAAAGATCATTACTTTGATTTAAATTTCGAAGTAGCATTATTGGTATCATTACTTTCAATCTCAATTTATGATTTGGAATACCGAAAAATTTTAAAAAATTTAAAAATTATACTAAAAACATTGTTTGTTGTTCTGTAACATTGTATTCGGCTTTACATATTGAATCGGCATTGAAAAATACTTGTTCATCCAAATCGATGAGCCGATATATCACGTAGTCACTGAAATCCGGCACAACTTCATTTGTAAGTGCTAAGTACTATAATTGCTTTTTCTCTCAAGTATATTGAATTATTACATTTATATTTCAAATCTGGATAAGTAGCATTACAATATTGACAATAGGATAATTATTAGGCTAAACAATTAAATAAGATGGTATCTCAATCATTCATTCACTTCCAACACAACTCAAGTCACCGTCACCCATTCTTAAGATCCAATTTGCAAAATCTCTTGTAGCAATATCTTTCATATTTTGGTCGAGTTTTATATTTTGAATCATTGTAAAAACTACACAATTCCTCCACAATGAAGATCTATTAATAGCTGCTTTAATTATTTGCTCTCTTTGACCTTTGGATACAATTGGTAATATTTGACGGAAATCAATGCCGAGAACAACTGTCTCCCCCCCAAATGGTTTTTCTATACTATTTACATTAGTAAATTATAAAATATCTCTTAACGAACAATCCACAACTTCAAAACAATTCCAGTGAGCCATAGGAGCCTCATCCCAAATTATGAGACTAGCTCTTATCATTAATTCTCCAAGTTGAGAGCCTTGTTTAAATGAATAAGTTGAATTATTTGACACATCAATTAGTATTTGAAATCTTGAATAAGCAGTTTGACCACTAGGCAATAATAGAGCCACAATTCTTAATGAAGCAACTTCAAACACTATTTTCCCTTCTAAACGTAATCAAAATATCAATATTTTTCAAAGATAAGTTTTTCCTGTACCACCATGTTCATATACAAAAAAAAAAAAAAAAAAAATACCATTTTCACCATTCATAGATTCAATGACAAAGTCATATATTCTCCTCTATTCAGTATTAAGATTAACAAACAACTTGTTATGTTCCTCTTTTAACCCAACCCTAATATAGTCTAACTCATCTTGTAGTAATTTGTTATTGCTTTTTCCAAGTAGTAATACATCTGGATACGGCATATTTTGAAACTCTCTTAACGATCTTCCACTTCTTACCAACAACTGTTCAATTACACAAGGTACACAATTTTTTATTTGTATTTTGGTAAGATGTAAGCTTTCATAATGTAAAACTCTTCTTTAGTGATGAAGAATGTCTTCAGATAACAACTCCCAATTAGCAATCCATAATTTATAAGGATCTAAAACTTGACAAAAAATTAACACTATGACAAACACTTCACATAGTTGCTTCCCATATGCCCATTGTGAAGCATGATTTAGAGCTTCATGCCACTCCTTATCATCATTAAGTAAACCAATGGTATAACATGCTGACTTGAAAGATGGGTGCAATACGTTATCTACTGTTCTGATTTCTTCAAAAGATCGAGATCCTTTGACTATATCAATAAGCATGTGTAAATAAAATCATTCACCACTTCTAGGATGTGAGTAATATATTCAGACTACACATCTTCCTTGCTTTCTCATATTCCATTCTTTATCTCCATTATTTCAAACCCATTTACATGGAAAATTCGAATATGTTAAATTTATTGCTTCCTCAAACATAGCATTTGCCTTCGTCCATTTAGTAAATTTAGTTTGTAAAATATTTGGTTGATTGAATATATTATCTAAGTCATCTGAATTTTCAAATATGATTAACTGCTAATTTTCGATATGAAAACTTAGTATCTCCACTGCCGGGTCGTGATAATGAATGTCAAATTGAAATATTCTCCAATATGCTTTCGTTGTAGATACATATATGCAATCTAAATACAATTTAATCTCGTCGATATTAGTAACATGTTGTGACCTTGTGGAACCATCTATGTGAATATTTAATTCTAGAATTATAGTCGCACGGTCAGGTCTTTCATTGATGTATTTGAGTAAATACTTTATAGATCTTGAACGATTGCACCATTCAACATTTATATATGTTTGATATTTCACCAACAGGTCCACGTTGTAAGGAACAATAAATTTGTTGTCCAACTTAAGACCAATCTTTTCAACATACATATCAGGATCATATCTTTTCCTATATACTGTAAATCCTTATTCATCAATTGACGTCTATCTACAAAATTTCTTCGGAAAACTTTTGCTACACTTGTTATTAATCATACTACTTGTTTTTGGATTTATAAATCAACATGGATCATGAATCATATACTACTTCACCGTATCAAAAGCAATTTTATCTCTGTTAACATTTGGGATTTCTGCAGATATTATTCTATATATTTATGTTGGAGTTGGATGGCTAAGAGTTGAATGCTTATCATCATAATGTAAAAAAATAAGGAGTACATTTGCATGAGGTAGTCCTCTATTTTAGTACTCAATAGTGTAGATAACTGAAAAGACACAATATAAATTTAATTAGAACTGCACATATTTGTCTAGTTTAGGTTACTAATGAATATAACAGATGATAAAATAAGTATTGACAGCAAGCATCCTCCCGAAGTGTTGACCATGTTTTAAGTCATGTAGAAGTTGGTCGAGTTTAATTTTAAAAACCCTTGTGACTATATCTGGTAGATCATCTACTTTTTGTCCAAGGCTCTTAGATAAAAAACTTTCAATTTATATCCATTTTGCATTGCATGTGAATGTTATAAATAAATCAGGATAACCTGCCCACCTACAAATAGCAATTGCATATTGATCATTCTCAATCATATATCTTGGGCTTCCTGTGAAACTTGACGGTAAATACGATTCTCTTTCCAGTAGATGCAAGGGTTGCATCTCATTTCAAAATTGAAACTCTCAATCCACTATATAATTCAACCCTTAATTTGCGTTGGTTTCTTCTCACCCACATTAGTTGGATCTCTTCAATAGATGTGTATGCATCAACAAGAAATTGTCGAAATAGACAACTGTCATATATTAATGTGTGTCATTTACAGGTTATTGCAATCTATATGTATAATATTCCCTCATAGTAATTAATTATTTATTGCTTGATGTACTTCTATGATCAGTCATACGTAAGATATCAAGCCTAAATCCATCTTCTATGTATGGAAGAAGAAGAAGATACTATAGTTCTATATATGATGGATGCAACTCATTAATCATTTTCAATCCACTTTCTTTATATTCTACAACAATATCCCGATGAGTATCTTAAATATCAATATTACCAATAATAATTGCAGCAATCTCATAACAGTTGAGCAAATTATGTTCTCTTCCATCTGTTATTCTTGAACTAATAAGATGCAATCTCATTTTATGAATATCATCCTCTGAGAAACGGTCCCTTACTGTACGAATTTTTTTTTACTAATTCATTCGTTTCATTAAGCATTTGGACCAATGCAGTAAAAATTGATGATTCAATATTTTTATTAGAGTTATTGTGATTTAGTACATTCATTCAGTTTTGTAACTTATTCCCAATGTCATAGAAGTATAACTATGCAAATCGAGGATTAGAACCATCTATTGGATGTAGGGTTCCAATTTTATAATATTTTGACCATTAATTCGAAAGATGTATGGACCGCCTCCATCATTGATATTCTTGTTTACATTTCCACCCATTGAAGTCATAGCAAGAACGACATTATAACTTCGTATTTGTGTCTTAAATCATTTACAATGTTGCCCACCCATAGGACTTAACAGTTATTCTAAGAGAGAATATGACTTCTGAAGTAAAGGTCACATAACTTGACCCTCCATACAACAAAGAGAAAATCTCGGTTGAGTGGACATCCTTGATTTTTGAGTTCTCTTTTCATACCACAATATTGTTCCACAATAATCACATTCATAAGATGGAGAACCAAAATTTCAAGGCTCTATATATTTTTCTAGAACGTTGAAAATAAAATTAAAAAGTATCATTACTATTAATCCTATTATAAAAAATTTTGTTAATATACATCAATTATGTAATTGAGTCATTTACTTGATGGTTCAGCAGTTGTATTATATTTGCTTTGTTCACCATCAATATACATCATTGCTCCACTTCCTATATCATCAATTGTCATTCATCTTCTACGTCACACAACTATGGCATTATTTATACTGTCACTACTTTATTAATCATCACGATGCATTATTGCTCCACTCATTTTATTATTAATAATCGTTCGTCTTCTACTACATGCTAGTCTAACATTTTTCATTTTTAATTTTTCTGAAGAATATAAATGGTCATAAACTCAAAAATGAACATAAATGCATCAGATAAATATCAATAGTTTAATTTAATATAAGCAAATGAATTAAATCACGAATAAATGCATGAGAATGGTTACCATGAAACAAATGATCTTAGATAAAGAACAAAGTAACTAAAGATCAGAAATAAACATAAATGCATCAGATAAAGATCAATGTTTAACTTAATATAAGCAAATTAATTAAATCATGAATAAATGCATTAGAACGATCACCATGAAACAAATGATACGAGATAAAGAACAAGTTAACTAAATATTAGATATGAACATAAATGCATCAAATAAAGATTATTAGTTTAACTTAATATAAGCAAATTAATCAAATCACAAATAAACTATATAGAAAAAACTGAACTCATCTCCTAGTCGTAAATAAAACCATTAGCCATTATTATTAATCACATTTTAATATATATAATAGATAATAAAATTGTCGAGTACGTATAATTACTTCATTATCATTTAATATATTACTTGATATTTTTTCTTTCTTTCAATTTTCTTTTTAATAACTTACTTAAAACTACTTGTGTAAGATGATATATTATTATGTAGACACCCTGTGTACTTAGATCTACTCGTTAATATATCGAGGACCAATAGAAGTTGATTACGCTTGTAGCTGACCAAATATATTTTTATGTACAGTTTTGAGTTATGTTATAATTTTTGTTCTATACAAAATTTTATAAATGGTTTGGCCCCCATATATAAGAATCCTATATTCATTCTTGATTGCAAAAAGTTTTGTACAAAACTTTTGCTCTTTCTAATTAAATGTATTTATTGTATTGGCTGTTTTTGTAATTGGCCTTTAAATTCTTTGATGAATAAAATTGTTTATTTATCAAATAAAAATATGTATATAATGTATTGACCCTATGTACTTAAATCGATTCATTGATAAGACTTACTTCCTAATCAAACGAGGCCCATGATCGCATTTGCTCTTCAGCCCACGTCCAGCCCATGCAGTAAACATACAAATGCTTCCTCTATTTCCGTCTTATTTTTAAGGATTTTCCTTTCAGATTTGATTTTGGGTTCTTTTGGGTTTATTTGAGTCTGCACATCATATATCTGAAAGCATTGGGACTTTAAGTTTTAATTGTAACCCCTTAAGTTTTATGATTCATTTATGGTATCAGCTACTTCATTTCTTAAGACTATGAACAAAAATGTGTAATGTATGTATAGACTATATATACCATAAACACACAAAAGACAGTTAGACTTACCTGTTTAATTTTTCTTTGAATTACAGCACCTCCACACCTGAAAAATAGTTGAATACAGAAAGTACAGTGGCCTAGTCTCACTTTCTTTGAGAGAGAGAGAAGAAGAAAGTAAAAGAAAGAAAAATTAATTTTCTAAAAAAAGACGAGCCTTCAATTTCTTTTTGAAATGCAGAAAATTGCTTGTTGATTTATTCGATTATCTCTTTGCGTTTAAAGTTCAAACAGTTTAACAATTGTGTCTTAACAGGTCAATCTGTTTTGATCTGAATCTGTTAAGTTTAAATCTTAACCTATTTTTATTATGTCGATTAACAAATTGTGTCATATATTATCACTCCTATTCAAACGGCACCACCCTTCCTTTTGTATTGAGTTTGATAGTTGATGTGATAGTTGAAACCCAGCTTTAGACTGGAAAGCGTGTTGAGGGAAATATATATAGGGGGATGAGAAGGTTGAATTACAGTACCTACCACCATTCCTTTTGTATTGAGTTTGACGATTGACGTTAGAGAGTTATATATTTATTTTAAATAGATGTCCGATTTATCTGGTAAGAATGACACGTAGGATAGTTCAAATCCGACTTTTATTTAATTACCTTTATATAATTAAATAATATATTAACATAATACGATTCATTTAAATTTTTTTATTTCTTGTTAATGAGTTGAATTAAAATATACAACTCATTTGATTAACATAATTTTACATAAAAATTAAAAATCTATATTTATATAACCACAATATCTTAAAAAATATATATTAATATTTTTCAGATTTTAATATATAATAAAACCAATCTTACAAACTATACAATAATAAAAATGAGCATAGGTTTAAAATTAAAATCCCAATAATAAAAATAATAAAAACATAAACATACTGAGAAATACCAATATCACAATTTAACAATAATAAAATTTTAATTTTGAAATAAATTATAAACGGGTCAAAACGGATTAATTTTGTATTAAACAAGTTGACATGTTTATAAATCGTGTTTTAACGGGTCAATCCGTTTTGACATAAACCCGTTAACATCAAACTCAAATCAGTTAATTTCATTTCATATTCGTGTTAAATTTACGGATCGTGTCGCATATTGCCACCTTTAAGATTACGTACACCTCTAAAATATATATATATATATAATTTACGGGAAATAAACTCATACTTTTTCAAAAACAGTAGACTTCACAATCCACTCGTCTACCGTTACCATTTTACGAAAATCAAAAGAGCCCTTTCGTTGAATTAACTCGCTGGAGGCTGCCCAATTGTTTCAAGGAGACAAAGAATTCGTGAGACGCAATCCAAAATGCCATATTTCTGGTCTGAGCAAACCCCTCGATTCATTTTTTCGTTACCTTTTTTTTTTTTTTACAATGAAATTTTGAGGGTTCGTGATGGAGTTTAATTTTTTTTTTGTCTTGGGAACCAAACAAAGCTAATTGTTGATCTCTCTTTTTTGTTTTCTTTTGATTTTAATCTTTGAACTCTGAGTGGGTTTTCCGCTTCGTAATTGTATATACAGGACCATAAGGTCAATCCTTCGTAGACCTATGACTTCGCTTGAGACATCTCTGTTATAAATGCAACTCTGTTGATACGTTCCGCCTTGGCTACCTCGTCTTCTCGCATGCATGGGGTGAGTTCTCTCCTCTCCTCTCTCTCTCTCTCTCTCTCTCTCTGTTTTCCCATTGTTTGTCTAATTTACTCATCGACTTTGATCCAGGCCCTCTTTGGTTGCTGAGAAAACGGGAGAAAGTAGCAAAAAAATTGCACATAAATGTTTGCTTGCCGAGAAAAATGTAGGAAAACCGGGGAATAAACAGTTAAACGTTTTTCAGAAGGCCGGTCATTTTGTTTTGGCTCACGAATATATAACGTCTGGTCAGTTTTCTGATTGTCCTAGTTGAATTAATGTTGAAATTCTTGTGATACTGCGATAACAAGAAATATAAGATTTGAGATTCCAATTTCTTTGCTATTACTTAGCTTCTTTGTGACCAAACAGAGGGTGTCGAGTTTTCTTGTAGTTTATGATTTCTTTGTCCTTTATGGAATCTTGTGGGTTTTGTGTTTGCTTGTTCAGTAAGCGAACTTTCGGACTGGGTGAACAGGGAGACATGTTGGGGCTTTTTGGTTTTCATTCTTTCCTTGCAGTGTTGGGAAGTTGGTTAGACTATATACATAGGATGTTGGCTTTTCTATAGGGGACTCCATAGGAGCTATGTATTCTAGGTGTTGTTTGTTAGCCCAGTCGGAGAGATGCGTTCAGAAGAAACCCTGCTGTTCGTTTATAATGTTTTCTGGAGCGTATCTTCATGCTCTTATGCTTTTGATGAGGGAAAGGGTCAAGGCTAAATGGAAGGCACTTTTTGTAAGAAAGAGGACATTTTTTTAGTTGTTTTGTAGAAATGGAATACAGTTGAAAGTGACATGTCTTCTTTTCACCACAAGCGGTTTACTTCTGTGAATTATGTTACCGTGGCTTAAATTGGAAATGTTGATCCAGTGATGCCCATTTTAGTAGTTAAGTTTATAATGCGGTGATTTCAATCCTCATTCTCCTTTGTGTTCATAGGAAGTACGGCAGAAAGGATTTCGTTCAGTTTTTGTCATTTTGCCAATGTTAACACACACACACACACACGGAAGATTATATCTAGATTTATTTCAACCCCCCCCCCCCCCAAAAAAAAAAA
>QEOT01003438.1:61342-90568 GCA_003123785.1 Pterocarya stenoptera | reverse complement strand
GGGGGGGGGGGGGAGATGCAATAGGGAAAATATATGAAGCTCCTGTGGCAGTATTTATATGTGTTAGCACAGGCAATAATTTTGTCTAACCTCTTTACTCTTTTTAATTTCAAATCGTGTATGTGGTACTAATCTTTTTGTGGTCAAAACCTGATTTGTAACAGAGCAGAGGCTGCCTTGGATGCTATCCAAAACCTAAAGCAACCACTTCAGTGGATGAGCCATCAAAAGGGAGAACTCAAAGGCAAGGACGACTTGTGAAGGAATCAAGTGTGTTAAAGGACTTCTGGAGCACCAGCACCTGTGAAATGGACAACAGTGCAATTCATTCCCAGAGAAGCATCTCATCAAACCAAGGCCTTGATACTGGGGGTTGTGCTGGCAGAATGAGCAACCCATCTGAATTCATTAATCACGGCAAGTTCATATTTATTAACTTCTTCTATCACAATCTGATTACCATATATTTCTTATGTTCTCGCAGTTACCAGTTGGAATCTATTGTAGCTTACTTGATTTTGATTTTCACTGTAGTGGCTTGTTTTTTATAACATCTCATGAATATCTTCTCTCTTAAAAGAAAATACATTTTCTCACCATTAATCTCTATTACATGTCCACCAAAGCTAAATCTTTTTTACGGTGGAAACTTTTTATCGATGCAGGTCTGCTTCTGTGGAACCAGACAAGGCAGCAGTGGCTTGGAAACAGAGGGTCGCACAGGCACCCACAAGTCTATGAACCCAGAATAAGGTGAATAACCAGCTGTTAGTATTCTGTTAATCTGTCACCATGAAAATATATATGAAGAATCACAAAAGATTTTTCTCTTCATCCCCCCCTCCCCCGAACCAAAGAAAAAAAGAAACAAAGTAACAGTTAGTGACCTGATTAAGTTAGTGACCTGATTAAGTTAATATTTTATTGACTACTATTTTACCATTAACTCCTGCCCTTGTACTTGCACCTTTTTGGAGGTCTCGAGTCCTTTGTGGGAAAACTCCTCCACTTCAGTAGTCACAATCCAGCAGCTTTAGCAAGACTCGGTCAAGCTTTTCGGTTGTTTAACCTCTTTCATTTGTGCTTCTGCAGTTGGAATGCAACTTATGAGAACCTACTTACCAGCAGCAGGCCTTTCCCCCAGCCCATCCCCCTTCCTGTAAGTTGTTATGGATTTAGCTTGTTTCCTCTATTTTCATTGCTTGTAAATGTTAATACAAATATTCCTGACTGTTTTATCGAATTTTAAATGACAGGAAATGATAAATTTCTTGGTAGATATTTGGGAGCGGGATGGTTTGTATGATTGATTGAGCAAACCAGGAAAACTCTAAACTCTTCTCTCTTTTTTCCCTTCTTCTTCTTCTTTTTCAAATCTTTATTTGTACTGATTAATTATCAGGGACTACTGTATATTTTCAATTTGAATTCATCTTCTCTGCTTAGGTTCTTTATGGATGGGCTAGACGAAATTTATTGTATTATTATATCTTCCATTTTTATGGTATCAAACCATAAATGATTTGGGGTCTTCCATTATATGAGTATCTGGGTTTCCTTTACTTAAAATGTAATCAAACAAAGATAGTGTTTCAAGCACTCCCCAATCAAATTAACTTAGGGGCAAGATCCTGTTCCATGCCTTGACAAAGATTCTCAACTTTCACGAGATCGCTTGTGACTTTACAATACTTGATGTCATGAACAAGGGAGAAGAAAATAACTTATAAGAAATGAGACTTGCACGATCTTTCGCACTAGTCATGCAACACTGAGGTAAGATCAGTAGCTCAAACTCGAATACTTGATCCAAGGAATAACGATTACTGGATCCAAAAAATAAAAAATTACAGGGCCTCCCTCACCTTTTATTTTGTCTCAAAAAATATGCAGATCGTCTAAGCATTTCAACGTTCAAATAGTCATTAAGGATGTCCCAGCACAAAATCAGTCTTCATCAACAATTCCCATTACCAATTTGTTCAACAGAATCACCTTAAACAAACAATTCATTTTATTCTGAACTATCTAATAGCAGAATCTCCCAAAATTTTCTCAAGATTTTCAAAGACGAGGTAACTAATCAATTCTTGAACTTATAAATTAAAACAACCTGACAAATAGTTACATACAGTGCTGCAAGCTGGAATGCAAACTCCTATGACAATACCAGCAACCTTGAAAGCAAGCACACAAAATAACCAATGCTGCTATGGACAGGACGACATCACAAACCATAATGCAAAATCCTTCATGCCTTCATCGTCAAATAATTCAGGTCTTATAAGTCTTATTTTCAGGAAATAGAGAGGGCTCCATAAGTGCTCATCTCATCCTATTGCCACATTTTGTTTAATTCTCCAATGGTGTGGCTTCTTGAATCAAGGTGGCTTGAGGCTGCTCTTCTACCTCTGTCCCATAATCTTTACACGCTTGAGTTTCACTTGGCTCAGCTGTGGGAACTGCCTCGGGGTCTTCAATGATAGATGTAGTTCCATTCATTTCACTGGACATATTGATATTCTCGTCATCTGTGGCATTGGACATGGCAGTCTTCTCTTCATTTCTTGCATTTTCCAAGTTATTATGTTCTTTATTAGTTGCATCAGAGAGGGTGGCATATTCCTCATGCTTAGCTTTAGTAGAAGTGGTTTTTTCTGGAATGATTGCATTAGATATATTGGTCTTTTCAGAAGGCAATCTAGGAAGAGACTTTCGTTGTGGCTTCTTAGGATGGATGGTACCTTTGGCAGGGTTTTCCTTGGAGACTTTCTCATCTAGACTTAGCCTGATTATTCTATCACTGCTACCATTCCCTTCAGTCTCAGAGCTCTTCTTTCGGCCAAGCTTGGGAGATTTAGCTCTCGTTGGTGGTATCTGCTTCAAAGTGACAAAGGTTTTAGGGCAAATAAACTTCATTATGATAACAATCCCACATGCTAATCCAAAACAAATTCAGTTAAATGATTGGTGCTGCCACATAGCCAGACGGACAGTAAACAGGATCATCAAATAGAACATTAGGTATCTGTGAATACCTTGAAAACCTCCATAGAGAAAATCACGAACATAATGCAGCAAACTAGATGACATAAAAATTTGCTATTTGTACATATACCACATTAGTCTAGAAGACTAGAACCATGATAAGTACTGAGAAGGTCTTCCCTGAAACAACTCAGCATCAAGATTAACTGTTTTCATGGTGGACAAGAGATGAGAAACATTCCAATTATGAAAATATTACCATTCATAGAACATAAACATGATAACTACACTAGAATGATAAGGAGCCATGGGTAAATGGAACAAAGGCTCCAAATGACAAACTAAAACAGGATCAGACTGGAACTGAATGCCTCAATAAGTCCTGAATTGAACAATTGACATGTCTAGCACATTGCCAGCAATAAAAGATACTTAAAATCACCAGATACAATACCAGTACACATTGTTGATATATCCAATACATGTAAATAATATACCAAGAAGAAAAGAAAAGAAAAGAAAAGAAATATAATAAAGAAGAAAGGGCCACAGTTACTTTAGAACAGTTCTAAGAGGGCGTATCAAAATGATTCCCCGACAGAAGTTAGCTATCTGATAAGGACGAAAAACATTATATGAAGAGACACCTAGGGAATCCTCATTGCCTTTACTAGCACCAATTATATTGTAAAAGCTGACAGAGCCCTGGCTCTAAATTAGGTATGCTGGCTAGGACAATTTACAGGAAAAATTCAATGCCATTTGGTGCTATTTATTTCATTTATTACTAGGCAATAATCTAAATGACAATTAAAAAAACAAAGCAATGCTACTATCACAACCTTACTCCAACACAGCCTAGCAAGTACGTGTATGCTTGGAATGTATCAAGATGTGGACAAAAAAACAAATTATGGTAGATAGCACGTGTCCATACACCTTACCTTCTTCAACTCCACTTTAGGAGGCGGAGGCTCCTGATAGAAGCTTGGCATGGGGGTTGCTTTAAAGGTCAAACGCTTTCTAAGCATCTTGATCTCAGCTTCTTGTGTTTCCTGCAAACAATTGAAAATTCTTCATGGTCAGGACATATTGCATATACAAACAAAATTCCAGTGCATATTTAGAAATTAATAACACCTGGGACTTGGCTTGCAAGTTGTTCTTCTCTACTTCTTTTGCATGAATCTTTTCCTCGAGTTTAGAATAGAACTGCACAATATAAGCGTAAAAGATTATATTTACGTGCAGATACAGCAGGAGAAGACCATTTAGTAATTCAATCAGGCGCAAGTACAAAACCAACCTCTCTCCGTTTCTCAGCTCGTTCATCACACCTAAAACTGAAACCATAGTTTGGAAGTGCACCAACCTTGAGAAGTTTAGCATCTCCTCCCGAGGGACTTTTATTAGCACTTAAGGATAAACTAATGGATATCAGAATATTATCATAAGCCACAGAATAAATGTCACATTGCCTTTTCTACTTACACGGCAAAGAATAATGTTCAAATTTCTAACTGCAGAGCAAAAGAATAATGTTAAAAAACAAAGGATACGAGGAAGGTTGTGTGTCATCGGCTTTACCACCAGGTCCTTTTTTCAAGGGCTTCATTTTTGTCTTATCCCTGTATCCAGGAAATCACATTTAACAAATACACGCAGACAATAGCTTTATGATTTTCTTTATTTGTAATTCTGATAGTAGATTTAGGTAGTAACAGAGAAAAAGAACTAATAAATTAATCAAATATTTCAGACATAGATGGTTAGGTAGAGCATCCAACATCCTGTCTCGCAAACTTAGCACTAGTTTAAATTTGGATAAAGACTTAGCTCTATTGCTCAAGGATTGGATAAGGAAATGACACGCGAGCGCAAGAATACATACTCAAGTCCTTTAGACGGTGCTCCTGCAGACTTTCCAGATTGCTGTTAAAAGCAGATAGAGACCAAAATCGATCATGATTATGAAAAATCAACTCAGATGAAATGGTAGGAGTGGTGAGTTAAATTTAAAATTCAGCCATGCTACAAAAGGAAGCCACCATAAAAGTTTACCTTAATAGGCTGTGTTGGGTGCAAATTCAAACCATCTGAACCATTTGAAATAGATGTTCTCTCGACATCTTTTCCATTATTGCTCCTCACCACCCCAGCTGCTGAAGCACTTTTCAGGCTCGGGGCCTTCTCATTCTTGCTCTTACCTTGAGCCTTTTGAGGTTTGGATTGCTTTGAATCATCTGCATTTTTCACCTCCCCTTCCTGTAACATGGGCACACAGGTGGAATTCAAATCATAAGGGATCATTCAACAAACCATTCAGACAAAATAAAAACATCCTACCTTAGATGTGTAGGGAACATCTGATCTCTCATTG
Source organism: Pterocarya stenoptera (assembly GCA_003123785.1). Classification (NCBI taxonomy): domain Eukaryota; kingdom Viridiplantae; phylum Streptophyta; class Magnoliopsida; order Fagales; family Juglandaceae; genus Pterocarya; species Pterocarya stenoptera. The sequence continues at coordinate 85,200 of QEOT01003438.1, read as the reverse complement.
ACTTCCCCAGTAGAGAAGTTAATAGTTGCATCGGCATCCAACTTGACAACATCCTCCAAATACCCATTTGGCACCGCTGGCTCTGAACTTTTACTGACAGTCCTTTTTGCATTATCTAAAACAGCTCCATCCTCTCCAAAAGCAGGAAGTTGCTTGTGAACACCATTTTGATGGGTTGCCTCAAGCCCATCAACAGGTACAAGACCATCCGAGTCCATCACCCCAAGAACACTACGAAAGCAAAGATGCATGGAACTATGAGCTTAATCATTAAGGAATTAAGCAGAACTCCGTGACAAACAGGCGAAGAAGAAGAAGAAGACCCCGGCGCGGCCGCAGGGTGTTGCTAGTCCTAATAAATAAACTAACATATTCTTCCATTTTCACATGAACCATATGATCTTAAGCGTCCTGCACTATCATTCATGAGTACATTTAAATTTCAAATCCCGCATGCAAGCACAATCAAATGTGCAAATACACCATTGAAGTTAACAGGCCAGGCCTTCAGAACAACCAAGACACCACATTAGTAAACAAGTCATCCATTTAACCTCGCTTGGCCGCTACAGAAGTATAGAAGGAGGCAAGACATGCGTAAAATTTGGGACTTGTGTGGACAAAACCTAGTTTCGAACTATAATTGACATTTTAATTTCTTTTATTTTCTAAACAATCACATCCAATAAAGGAGGCACTTGACACTAATCAATGATGTCGGATGAAATCTCAACGCCTAAGCAACACAGACACATAAGCAAGATGGAAACGAATCAAAATGCAGCGAAAAAAAAAAAAAAAAAAACTTAATTTTCCACTTTAAAAGAAGAAAAAAAAAACCAAGCACATTTCTAGATAAAAGCTATCATTTGACATTGATCTGCCATACACACCAACATGCAACAAATATTCATCGTAAGAATCAAGAATCTGTTTGTTTTCAGAGGAAACATGAGGAAACAGCATCCTGAATCTAAGTTGAGACCATTTAAGACTTCACTTCCAAAAAGACGAAAGCAGCATAGAAACCATTCGATTAAAAAATTATTCCATTCAGTTCATTTTCAGAAACTTCAAAATCTTTGCTCTTACCTCGAGAAGCGTGCAAGAATCAAATCTCCATCAAAGCACGATTTGCTTTGATTCAACCACAGATTCGCTTGGAAGCTTTGAAAGATCTATGCAGCGCAGAACACACTCGCGCACACACAGTGTCAAAGAGATAGAGGGGATGATAATGAAGATGGCGACAATGGATCGAAGGATCCGGATTCCAAACCCTAAGACAGGATCTATCGGAATCAAAATGTCACTGTTGTAAATTTCCTTTTAATTATTTATTTATTTTTTAACAATAACAATGGATTCGAAAGATGTAGACTGTAGAGGGAGGAATTGAAGGGTCAGAGAAGGTGTAAATCGGGGTCTTTCAAGCCCATTTCAAGGTCAGGTCAGGTCGGGTCACACTCCTTCGAGTGTGTGAGGGAGAGAGAGAGAAGCAGATAGGGATGGCGATAGATAAAGAGGGGGTCGAAGACGGTTAGGTATGGACATACGGTTATACGGTTTTTCAGGAAAATACGCGCAGTTATACGGTTTTTGTTATATACGCACTGTCAAGTAACTGACACCGTCTCCCTCGTAACTGTTTCTGTAACGGATACAACCAACGATCGATGTACTAAAGGTGTAGAGAGTTTAAAATAGTAGTGACAGAGATAGCCGGACCATATGAAATTTACATTTTCTTGACGTGATGTCATGATGTTTATTAAAAAAATGAAATACAAATACAAAAGAGTTAGAGAAAATTTAAAATTTTAGTTTTTTTTTTCAAATTTTCGGACACCCTTTTACTTTGAATATAATTTTTTGTGATTTTTTTTTCAATAAGTCATGTGGTATTATATAGTAGTGTCACGTCAAGAAGGTCATCTGAGTGATGAGTTCCAGATGACTCAGTAGTAGTACTCTTACGTAGTAATATTTTAAGACGGGGATATGCCATTTTTTCAATAAAATGATGATAGTTTTATAAATTATTATATATATTCTATATAAAAATTTAAAATTTGTTAAAAAGGTTTTATATTTATCCTATTTCTTAAAATAAAGAAAAATGTTGAATTCATTTATAAATTTTATTTTAGAAAATGTGAGTGGGACTATTGATTTTGGTTTTTAATTGGTGACATTTTTACAAAATTTACCTGTGAGGAGAGAAATCCCCAAGGGTCAGGTTCGGGATAAAAACCTGAGCCTAGGGTAAAAGATTTGGGAAAGGATTGGACGGCCCAGGAGGACCAAAAGGGAGGACACAGGATAGGAGTTATATGAAAAGAACAAAAGACAGCACGACTTGGCACCTTTAACAAAGGCGCCTTCAACCCTGACGCGATAGGGCAGATTGACACCCAAATTGATTGACCGTAAGAGACATTCCCGTCCCTGACACTGCTGCCTAGACAGCACAGGAGGGGAAGCACCCGTCTAGGCCATGTTACATTTAATGGAGTAGAGTTGGGATTGCCCAGGGCACGTCGCATTTAATGGTGTAAAGGCGAGCATGCATGATAGGCCATGCCACATAACGATATGCCCTATTGGGTATCAACAACGACATTGGTTAGGCCTAGCAGGTCTGGTGGAAGGCAGGAAGTTGGCAGGGACCTGCAATCCCAATACGGAGCTGCACACTGGTCACCATCACCTTGGAAACCACTCCGACCAAATATAAATACGGTAGAGAGAGAGGGGTTACTCACATTTTTAAATATTTTTCTGTTTATTTATTCTATCTATATCTCTCTCTCTCTCTCTAACCTTGGTCTAACTTGAGCGTCAGAGATATCATGACCCCGAGCTCCCCCACTCTCTTCCTTGCAGGGAAGAGTTTGAGTGCTGCCGACGTAGAGTTGTCTAGGCTCACAAAACACGACATAAACACTACTTAATAAATCTTGTAGTAATATTGCTCTTAATATAAAAACTTTCAATGTTCAAAGTTTTAACTTTGAAAACAAAATTTGCAATTATGACAAAAATATTTAAGAAACAAATTAATTTAATACAAAGGACTAAAGTAAGGCACATATATTCTGATTCATTTTTTGTTGGGTAGGCAACTTAAAATCAATTTTCTTTGTTTAAGTACATCCAAACTTATGAAGCCAAAATGACCCTCTTCCTACGAATATGGTGTGGGATAGTAAGGTTAATTAAAATGCGAGGGAATTAAAAACCAAAAACAAATACCATATTAAAAATGGAAAATTTCTATTTTCAATTCAGATATGTTTGATACGCAAATTTAAATATTTACAAATAAAATCTTATTATTTGAATAGTGTAGTTGGCATTATCGTATCATGCACACTATAATATTATTCTGTCGTTGATTTAACAGACAGAAGGGGAGGAGGATTGAACACCAACAATGAACTGAAATGGCGACAAAAGCAATTAGCCGCAAGTGAGCTGGAGTTTTTGGTGCTTGAGCAAAAGGGAGTGGCCTCGGTGCTTGGATCTACGTGAGCAATTTAAAGTTTATTTGTTGTGGGATGTGAGAATGGTTGCGTAAGACACCCTGTTTGTTTCCAGGGAAACCATCACGTCGATGCATTTATACAATATTGTTCACTGTAAGCCCAACTCCAGACAAAAAAACTCCGTAATGGGCGCATGCCAACTTCTCTCTTGCTCACTGTAAGCCCAGCTTCTTCTTTGTTTCTCAGTTACTCACTAGTCACTACACTTGTACCATGGACTTTTACCTATTCTTGCTAGGAGGGAAAAAATAATAATAATAATAATAATAATGCTACATATAACCATAGATTGCATAAATAGTATCGTATAATTACTTGAAAAATATTTAAGGCCCACGGAAATCTACAAAATGGTAGAAACTGAGTTATCAATGCTGGTAAAGGAAGATACTAATAATTATTAAAGATAAATGATTTGTACAAGTTCTAAGTAGACGAATCTCACACGTCTTTTTGTAAAAAATTAAATCACATCATAAAAAAATTATTATTTTTTAATTAGACTTATTTTTTTATTTTTTTTACAAATGGCCTAGGTAGAATTTGTCTCTTATACATAACATTATTCAATTATTAAATACGTTTAGAATACCTATTGTAAAATGACATGTGATGGGATAAGAATACAAAGTTATCCATATTCAGAAACAACATCAGAATTCATTGCATACTAATACATGGGAACCTCGTGCAGTAGATATTAATGTTCCACAGTGAAATCATATGTATATTGCCAACGTACTAAAAGGAGCGATAGACCACACGCCGCTACATATCAAAAATAATTGTGCAGTTAGGAATTTGACAATAGGAAAAGAGTGATGCTACATATAGTAATTAAATGTCGTATAATTATTTTGAAAAATAATAAAATTTATTATTAAGAAATTAAATTTTTATATAAAATATAGTAAATAATTTAATTTTTTTAATTCTTAAAATAATAATAATATTTTAATAATATTTTATTCAATTTTTAACTTTTATTTCATTTTAAATTACTGTTCAAACGGTACCGCCGGGTATTATTCTATTTTGGCCACTAAGTCACGTGGTTCCCCCATTGGTTTGTAGCCTCCTGCGGAGGGGGTCGTACTCGATCCTGATTGGATTTCAACACGTGGCATGTTTGGATCGAGGGCATGCTTTTTTTATCCTCCAGCATTCCTAATTTCCTACACATTTCCTTGTTGCTCTATGTTCCTCCTCTGCCCAAATTGGGTTACCATGCCCCACCTTTCGAAGTAATTACATGCTTTTCATGCCATTAAAAGTGATGAATCAAACATTCCTAGGCGTGAGCCCCTCGAACCACATAAAAAGTAAAATGTGGGCCATGAGGCCATGAGCCCAATGGGTTACGATGAAGGTCTTGAGATTGTTGAAGATGTACGAGCCCTTTTGTGAAAAGTAATCTAAACGCACAACGTCTATTATAATCTTTTATTCTACCGTATTTTAAAATAAAGATATTTATGTAAAGTGATGTTATTTTTATAAATTTTTAATATTTAAAACATAATTATATTTAAGATTAGAGTTTTGTTACTCATCATTTTCACACACTACATACTATATTTTTTTATTTTTTAAATTTTTTAAATTTTATTATTTTTTAAATAATTAAATTATTCTACTCATCATCTATATATCATACATTTAATAAAATAAAATAAAAATGGTACGGGTCAAGAGGATGAATAGAAGTTTATGACCCAAAATTCCAGCCCATTTATATCGTGGTTCTTTATCAAAGGATTAGGCTTGGATGATGGATCTAGGGACTGGACCAATGCGCTCCATCAAATAAGATTGTCACATGTGGTTGGAGAGGAAAATAATAATCCTAGACAATAATTAAGAGCAATACTAGATATAAATTTTAAATAGACAAGTTTTATAAGGTATTTTATAAAAAAATGAATCACACTAATAAAGAATAGTTTTTATACATTTTTTAAATGTGAGATCTACTTTTTTATAAAGACTTGTTTGAACTTGTCTATTTGAGACTTGTACAAATAATTTTTTAACTATTAATATACAATTGTAAAGGGTTTTTCCATGTAAAATACGATGCTAATATAGAAGTGTTGGTCGAAGATACCCAAAAAAGAAAGAGTCTTTCAAAAAAGAAAAAGTGGAAGGACAAGGAATTCCTTGTGTATGCATTCTGAGTAATTTTATTATTAGAAAAACATGGAGATGCCACTATATATAGGGACCCATGTGTGCATCTTTTTTATAACCATTATGCCTTCATTATTTTTCTTATTATTTCCCCATTTTGGTTCTTCTTAATCCTTTAAAAAAAAAAAAAAAAAAAAATCAAACATCGTTGTTTCTATTCATCAAACGTTGACAACACAATCTTGTCCTGGAGGATAAGATTGAGATGGCCTTCTGGACCATCTTCTATCCATACTACCTCTTTATTTACATTGTATGCAAATTTTGCTGAAAAATATGCTACATGGTTAGCATCTCTATACGTGTGTGTAACTGACCAAGAAGGTCTATGTATTAACAGTTTTCTGCAATCTGCTATCAATTGGTCATTCCACTCCCAGTTTTCATCTGCACTATTAACAGCCTTAATAACCCCCAATGCATCCTCTTAAAAAACAGCCTCCCCAATATTAAGCTCTGAGCACAGCTTCAAATCTTTCCACAAAGCTACTGTCTTTGCAAACACAGGAGAATTTACAAGTATTTTTTTCAAGAAAAGAGAAACAAGAACATCCCCTACTGCATCTTTAATAATCACACCAACTCCCATCATCATATTTTTCTTATCATGAGCTACATCCCAATTCACTTTCACTACTCATTCCCTTGGTGCCATCCACCTAGTAGACTCCCTTTCACCTCTCTTGTTATTAGTTGCTCTACTGCTACTAGTTGCTCTGTTGTTACCTTGAGCAATTTGATACTCTTCTATGCTATGTTTGGCTTGGTTAAAAATGACTTTCGGGCTAGAAAAACAATTTTCAAACACAAATTTGTTTCTCCTCAACCATACATTTAGTAGCACAGTAAGGCCCAACTCTTCTTCATTCAGCTTCTCTGTCATTTTCCTCCATACTACCCTAGTATCCTCTTCTCCAGATGGCAATTTCTGCACTGGAATCCCTTCCTCAGCCTAGACATCCACAGCAGCAGGACACCTCCATAACACATGGCATGTGGTCTCTTCTTAACTCTCACAGATGGGGCATGTTGACTTGTCTATGACCCTTCTTTTAAACAAATTATCTCTTGTTGGCAAGCAATTTTTGATTGCTTTCTAGACAACATTTTGATCACACCAGGGATATTTAGCCCTCATAACTCTTTCCATCATTCTCCCCTCACAGATCCACATGAAAGCTCCCCACTTATCCTTCTGTTCCTTTCCATGTCAAAATGGTATGCTGATTTAACACTTAAAAACCCCATTCTTGGATGGAGCCCAAATCCATTTATCTTCCAAACCAATTGAGCTTATAGGAATGCTACAAATCATATTAGCCTCTTCTTCATTAAACACCTCCTTCACTAACCCCACCTTCCATCTACCACACCCTTCTTCAATTAGCTGGTCTATTTGAGCTTCTGCTGCCAGAACCTTCATTGGAGATTGTACTTTATAAGAAGATAGCTTTAGGATCCACTTATCCTCCCACACTCTTACATTCTTGCCATTTCCCACTTTCCACACCAGGCCATCCCTCAAAAGCTCTAGAGAATCCCATAAACTCCTCCAAATCAGTGAATGATTAACTCCAAGCTTTGCTTCCAGCACACTAGTATGCTTGTGGTATTTATCTTTCAAAACTCTAGCAGCCAAGGAATTAGGGTTAATTAAAACTCTCCAACACTATTTTGCTAGAAGAGCTTTATTAAAATTATTAACCTAAAACTTCGTATACTTTGTTTAGAATCATTTCCTCGGTCATTTTGCTTAGGGATCCCCATGTGCAACCTTTAATTGTGAAGTTTTGATTCTTTCCCTTTCTTTAATCACTTGGAATTGGTGCATAAGTTGGATCAAAGCAAAATATTAGGACATTAAAGTATGAGTTTTTTAGGTCTGTGACTCAGTACAGGTGTATACCGATATCTTTGGCCATATATTTTTCTCCACCACCACCTATTTATATATATACATATATATATATATTCCTTATCATGTTGGAGGGAGGGTCTTGCTCTAATGCCCTCACGATTTTGTTTATTTCTCTATATATTTTTGTTAATGCCTAAAATTGCATAACGGGCTAGAAGGAAGAAAAGAATCATCACTGGCTCACGATGATGATTCGCACTTCGATATGATACTCTTTGCGTTCATCCATATAATAAATAGTAAACAAGCAAATAAATATAAATATATAGAGACATAAGAATTTACGTGATTCGACATAAAAGTCTACGTTTATGGGTTGTTTGGGAGTGAAATACACTATAATGAGTGATTTTACAATCTCTCATGACTCACACATCTCACAATATAATGAAAGAATTTAGGAGAGATCTTTTGGAGTTGCTATGCGTGGTGGAGTTTAGGCATAAGGAGCTTCTGTGGAGAGGTTTTGTGTAGAGTTTGTTAAATTTGTGGGGACTTGCTTCTTATATTCTATTTTCTTTGAGTAATTGAGTCCAACTTGTTTTATGAAATTTTTTCCTTTTAAAAATCTAAGTCTCTTTCATTTGAGAAGTTCGATGAGTTTCTTTCATTTTAAGAATCTGAGTTAATTTATTCTATATCTTCTTGGCTTTATTTCTTAGTTTGATTTTAGGCCTTATGTCGAGAGTAAATTATAGGATGCTGATTTGACCCTACAATCTTATCAAAAGGATTCATTTCATGATCATACGAAGCTTTGAACTCGGGTCTAAAATCGCTGAAAGCCACTTTAATATAGAAGAAATTTCATGGACTCGTTGAGATTTTGTGCTTCAGGCTTGTTGGTATTTATTTGAAGGATGGGTTCGTGGTCAGATTGGGAGGGGTTGAAATTGACAGCCATGTATTTTTCGGTGTTTTCCGTAGATCAACGGCTAATCATGCATGTAGCTACTTCCAATTGTTCAAAGGGTACGTACGCAGTACTTCAATCATTTCTTAGGCAAAATCATATTCAAGCAACCTCGGAGACAGTCGGAAGTTGGATCAATTCAAGGAAGTGAGATAAAACAGATCAACGATCACCAACTTGTTAATTTCTGCCATCCTATTAGTCGGAAAACCTCTATACCATCCGTATCAATGCCAATTTAGAAGTGAACATCCTCTCCCTATTCATATCGGTTCGGGCGGGTAGGTTGGGTTCGCTTTTTTTTTTTTCTCTAAAAGAAGACGTCCTCTATTTTTATTGATAACTTTCACTTATTGCAAAGTCATATCTTATATAAAGAGGTCGGATTTGCTGTTCATATTCTGCACAATGCTAGTTTGTAGAAGCTGGAAATTTCCTAGAGGTATAGAAAATGCACTGACCCATCCAATTTAAAGCTATAATCTAACAAAGGGTGTGATCTAAAAGTGTGGATTATTATGAATTTTTTTATTTTTTAAAAAATATTTAAATGTATTAAAAAAATAGATGTAAAAAAATACAAAAAAAAAAAAAAACACATAAATTTACACTAACGGTATAGGGAGCGGTAGCTCCCAGCAGTGGGAGTAGAACCGCTCATTGAATATAATCATCACTCTTTTTCTACGAGGAAGAGAGTATGAACAAGTGAGAAAGCTCAAGCAATGGCTAGCATTACAAAATTTGATTGTTCTGACAAATATACAGGAACATAAAACATGGAAACTCTAGCTGTCCACGAAGGCTCTGATGCTGTTAACCCCCATCTTCAGTTACTGTTATCTTGGGCCAGAAAGCCGCACAGCTGAAAGGTAGGCATCACTGTTGCAGTCAGATGGTCCAGAGGAAGTGCCTTCCTCGCTGATTGATCTAAAGAAACTTGAATATAGGCGAGAACCCAGTGGAGAGGAAGTTGGAGGCTGAGGAACAGCACAGAGACCTTCAAGCATTTGAACGACTTTGGACATTGATGGCCTTAGATTCATGTCCTCCTGTACGCACCACAATGCAACCTTAATGGCAGTAAACACTCTCTCATCGTTTTCATCTATCATCAGCTGTGAATCGAGGATGTCTCTCAGTTTCCCTTCTGCCAGCATCTTAAAAGCATAGGATGGGAAATGAGATTTCTCCGAAGTTTCTGCTGGATCGAAGTTTTTTCTTCCACCAATGATCTCCAACAATACCATCCCATAGCTATACACGTCACTCTTCTCTGATATAGCATAGTTTGTGATCCACTCCGGTGCAAGGTACCCCCTGGTGCCCCTTAAGGTTGTGAAAACATGGCTTTGTTCTCGAGTCATGAGCTTAGCTAAACCAAAATCTGAGACTTTGGCAAGGTATTTATCATCAAGAAGGACATTTTCAGGTTTTATATCGCAGTGTACAATCTTGTTGTCGCAATCTTCATGGAGGTAAGCTAGTCCTTTTGCTGTTCCCAACGCAATATTGAATCTGGTGTCCCAATTCAACAGGAACTCATCCTTGTTTTTCTTGAATATCCATTTATCTAAAGACCCATTTGCCATGTACTCATAAGCAAGAAGCCGATGAGTTCCTTCAGCACAGAACCCCTTAATCCTGACCAAGTGGAGATGATGGATGCTGCCAATGACGCTGACTTCTGCTCGAAACTCCTTCTTCCCTTGTCCAATGCCTTCTAACTTCTTCACTGCCAGTTGAGTTCCATCAGGGAGAGCCCCTTGGTAGACAGAGCCAAAACCTCCTTGCCCAAGCTTCACTGAGAAGTTATTAGTTGCAGTTTGAAGATCTCTGTAATTAAAACGAATTGGCATCCCAGATAAGGTCTCCAAGAAATTATCCTCCTCAGAGGTCTCGCAAGGAGATTCAGGGATTCTTTTACTTTTCCTGTAGAATCGAAATCCTACATAAAGCAGGCCAACAATGACAAGTACCGTTGCAATAGCTATAATTACAACATATGGGAAGCGCTTTTGGCTGCTTCTATCTCTTCCAGTATTTGTGCCACTCCCTCCATCACTCAACACCTTAATCAATGAAACAAAGTCAGAGCCCTTATCAGAGTTTTGGAAGCTACCTATCCTGTCAAACAGATAGCAATCTCCCGTGCTGTTCTGGAAGAACAAAGCAAGGCATGAGCAGTTACCAGCACAAGACGCTTTGCAACCGTTCAAATCAGATTTAGAAGAGGGTGGAAGGAACCCGAGTGCAAAGTAGTTAAGCCCATCCCCAGCATTTACTAGCTCTGTAGAAACCCTCGAGCGACCACATGGAGAGACAATCCCACTGTTGCAATTTGAAGAAGATGCAAGAACCGAAGGGCATCGGCACCTGTTGTCGCTGAAACATATAGAGTATGCACCACAAGGTTCCGGGTTGCTGCATGGGTTGCTTGGTATTTTTGTTGGTGAAGCAACACTCGATTGTCCATCTTGGAGACTGTAAAAAGAGATGAAGCCATCGTTTCCTAAGACTGCAATCCAAGTGGCATTGGTGTCAGTGTTGTCCGAAAATATAAACTGCCACAGTAAGACCTTGTTTTTATCATAGAACCTCCATGAATTTGCACTGAGAGATGCTACGGTGACCACACCACCATCTTTATTGATGGTCTTTCTGCTGTCCTTCCCCATAGACCAATATGGTTGTGGAGTTTGAAAACCCGCAGAAAGTATCATGTCCCCTGACTTGATCTCCAGAATACAAGTCAAGTTACTGGAGCTAGGATCGCTTACAAGTTTCAGTCCTTCAAAAAAATCTTGGTTGGATAACAGGGTATCTGTGGGATGACTAAAACTCTGCCAGATTAATGTACTTTGATTCCCGAGCAAAACCAAATTCCCCGAGTCTTGCAATTCCATTGCTGTAACTACTCTGTCACCAGTTTCTACTGACCAAATCACACCGTTTCCTTTTTGCAACAATACATTACCCTTTTCATTGAACACAAAATCATCAGAATTTGTAACTGGGGAACCTCTATTTGCAGACCAGACTATTTTCAAACTCCTCCTGTGAATGATTGCTAGCAGGAACAATGTCACATCTGAGGTAGTGACAAAGCCAAAAGCAAATTCCTTCTTGGCGGATAAGAGAAATAGCCCATCATTGTCAATATATCTCATCTGAGTCGCTTGAAACCCGGGCTGAATTTTTCCTACACTTTGAATGCTAGCCAAACATTTTGCAGACAAAAGGAGAACAGACAACCACAAAAGGCCTATGAAACGAAAGAAGCCCCAAGTTTCCATGGCCCACTCTAAGAACTTAACAGTCTTGGGAAAATCAAAAGTACAGTGAGAAGAATAGAATTGGCCACCCAATAAAAAGAAGTATTGTGACTAGAGGTCGAAAAGGAGGAAGGCGGTTGTCGAAAGAGCAACAACGCCCTTCGACCGTTGACATTTTAAGACGGGATCGAAATCCCCAAACCTAAAACAAGCTAAGGAAATGGACAAGAAGACATGACAAGCAGAATTGTCCTAAGTTCAGCTAGAACTTAATAATAAAATACGAGGTACAAAGAAGACGATCCATAATCCAACTGCCCATATATGGTTTTGTTTCCAATTAAAAGTCTCCTCAGGTTTGCTATCAACCCAGTTCTCTTTAATTCCTAACTTGACTTTGAGCGCACAGCTTGGAAAGCTCCAAAATCATATATTTAAGAAATAATTCGACGAAACACGTTAAATTCAAGAACTGCAATCGCACAAAATTCTACCTTTTCATGCTCAGAAAGCATCGAAAGGCCTGAAAAGAAAGAGATAACATAGTCAACGAATGGTGCTCTTTCACTTGCCATAAATTGGAAGAGGACTCCCCGCTTGAATCCCAGGCTAGGAGAAGATTCGATGCTGACAATACTGGGTGCTCCTCACCTAGCGATAAATTCAAAGAGAGCCACGGCCACCCAGTTGAATTGAAGGCCAGGAGAGGAAGGGAAAAATCACAATTAATAGGTACCTCTCATTTGATCATGGCATGAGAGCAAGATGCAGGAAGCACAGAAAATTATGTCCAAGAAACCACGTTCTTATCCAACACACAACAACAGCAAATGGATAGAACAAGGGGACACAAACAAGGAAAGTGAATTTGCAGATTTGGGTCTCTCAGGCTTTTTACATCTGATTCTGCTTCGGTAATGAGGTTTGGAGATCTGAGGTCAGATGCATTATTATTATAAAGGCGGTTCTGTAACGTCAAGGAAATATTTTTCTGGTTGTTGAATGTTGACAATCCGTCAAGCCGAAAAACACAAACACAAGGCAAAATTCCAACTAAAAAAAAAAAAAATTGCGTTGAAGGCGACGAGCAGTAAAGTTAAATTTTTAAATAAAAATAAATAAATAAATATGCACCCTTAACTCCGTTTGAAAAGTGAGAATATTTGATCTTATCTTATTTTATTTTATTTATAATTTTTATATAAAATATAATAAATAATTTAATTTTTTTTAATTTTTAAATAATAATAATATTATAATAACATTTTATTTTATTTTTATAGATGAATTGAGATTAAAATAAAATAAATTGAATAAAAAATTATTAAAATATATTTTTTAATATTATTTTTATTTTAAAATTAAAAAAAAATTAAATTATTTATTTTATTTTGTGTAAAAATTTAAAAAAATTATAATGATTAAATTATATAAAATAAATTGTAAAAATAAATTAGACTTAAAAAAATTTCAATTTTACTTAGTTGCACATTAATTGTAAGGTTAGATTTTAAGTAGTTGCACATTAATTGTAAAGTAGTTGCACATTAATTGTAAGGTTAGATTTTAAGTAGTTGCACATGAATTGTAAGGTTAGATTTTCCTTATTCAAATTTCATGCATTCAATCTGGGCGGTGGGTCCAAACTAATTAATAAAAGTCTCCATGGGAAACTGTACTTAAGAGATATGCTTCTCTCACGCATCAGCTTCTTGTCGTAATCAGTCTCTCAACGCAATATCGCCACGTCTGCTTGGAGGGAGGAAGGAAGGAAGAAAGACGGGGCGTGGACGGTGCAGCCGGGGAAGGTTCTTATACCTTTTTTTTTTTTTTTTTGGTAGGAAGGAGACACTAAAATCTATTATAATCCTTCAAAATCAATGCCAACCCGTTTAAAAGGTGTGGGCTCATAAGTCAATTCCCCCCCCCCCCCCCAAAAAAAATTATTTTATTTAAAATATTATAAATATAAAGAAATTTTTAAAATTTATAAATTGATATTATTTCAAATAATACATTTAATTTACTTTATAATAAAATTAATTTTATAAGTTAACGAACAACATCAAATTACATCAATTTGTAAGTTATTTTTGTATAATTTTTTTTTTATGATTAAAGCATTTTTCAATATTATAATTTTGATGCAAATATTTTTAATAAAATATTATTATTTTTTAAATGGATCTATATTTTGTTTTATTTTATTGAACAGATATGCAAAAACTATAAAATAATTCCACTATTATTTTTAAGTTTATTCTATCTTTTACCAAGTTTAAGGAGGGTACTAGAAATTCCATATATATAGAGTAAAACCACGGTTATTAGATGCATACATAAAAACGTACAAGAAATTATAGTATTTGTTTATTGATTGTGGTCTCCAACTGTAATCCATTTGTCCAGTCATGCATATTATAATAAACCAAGTGAATCAAGTGATGATCTTTTGATAATTTGTTCAGACTTTTGCAAGAAATAATTATAAGCAAATTAAACCTTTAGAACTCTATTTATTTATTTATTTATTTCAAACATTATTTCCATATATACAAAGTGCACATGCATGATGAACGAAAACGATGGGAACCAAAGGAAAACTGATGTAAAAATTGAGATCCCTGATATTGAACCCATGCATGCAGTCAACCAAATTACGACCGATTGGGTCGTACACTATCGCTATCACGCGAATAACATAAATATTAACAGCTGTTATATACTACTTGCAAATATTAATCATTATTATTATATGCTTATATTTAATTATTTCTTTAACTTATCCCCAAAAACAATATTTATATATATATATATGCTCGATTTCTAGAGCATATATAAGATTTTTGGAAACACAAAATTAATGATCTCTAGCTAGGGTTACCTCAAGATCAGACACGAAAGGTCTCATATATACATATATAGCTAGCACATCGATCCAACATGAAATTAAACAACACCACCTTAATTGATTTAAATTATGTAGAATCAATTTTTATATATATGAATATAATTTCATTCATTGCCACTAATTAATTGTTTTTTTTTTTTTTTTTTTACACTACAAGAAAACTGCTTATTTGCAATTAATTAATTTCAGCGAAATGATTATTTACAGCTAAAATGAATTTGTTTTAGTCACAAAAAGTCTTTTTATCGCAAACAAATGATTACAAATATTCATTTTTCTTATAATGTTGGTCATTACATGCTTAATCTTAACGTGACAGCCCGCTCCTATAATCTTTTTTTTCTAATATTGTTCAGTAGTACTGCTGATCTTAGCATAACATGAAATTTAACTTTCACGTACGTACGTAGGAGAATGTGGTATACAATTAATATTATTTTCCAATTTAAACATATAGAATTTATGCAGGAGATGAAGACTAGTACTGATCGTGATGACGACCACCGGCCAATAAGACTCAATTTTGGCAAATTATGCTATCTGTGGCCTATCATGTTAAGATATAAAATAAATAATAAAATTTATATATTTTCTTTAATTTAAATTTTTAAGAAGAGTGGTAATTTCATATAGTGTATGCGGTGCATGAAATTTTATTCACTGGATCGATCAGAATCTTCTAATGATCATCTCTAGCTAGCTAGTACTACTGTAACAATTAAGAGATATAGACGTACGGCAAGTATAAACTATATATAAACTAAAATAAGATCATAAGACCAATTGGTGTTTTTTTTTTTTTTTGTCATTAAGTTTTTGTCTGCATGAGCTGTATCTGAGGTGTAATATATTAGATTGATTCTGTAATATGTAATTATTCCTAGAAATCTGGTACTAGTGATCACCAATCTCGTATTTAAGTATAGGATTCTAGGAATATTTAAGGTTAAGTTTGGATGTTGAGATGAGAATTTTTAGTTTGAGATAAAAATTAAAAGTTAAATAAAATATTATTTTTTAATATTATTATAGTTTTGAGATTTGAAAAAATTAAATTAAGATTTAAAAAAGTTGAATTGTTTATTACATTTTATATAAAAATTTAAAAAAATTATAATGATGAGATAAGATAAAAATTTTATATTTTAAAAAACTTCCAAGAGCACCCCTCTTTCTCAAAGTCTTCCAACCTCACAACATGGTAATAAAATAATAAAAATAATAAATCACTAACGTGTGTTATAAAAAATGATAATAACAATTTTTCAAAAGTAAAATTGACCATGGCCTTTTTTTTTTCGTTTCCTACTTACCTGACCGGTTGAATCGAGAAACAAATGCAGCGTGTACGAAAGGCTACCTGAATTACAGCTAAGCTTTAGGCTTTATTTAAAGAAAAATGTTACTTTGTCTCTTTATTTTGACATCTTGTATATATATATTTTTTTAATTTTTTCTTTATTTAATAGTTAAGAAAGTGATTAATATTAATGTATTAATATTTTTTTTTATTTTTTAAAAATATTTTAAAATGTTAAAAAAATAAAATAAAAATAAAACTTTTAACTAGCCGTAATAATGAGCGGTGTACTCTGAGTGACATAGTATCACCGCTCTTATTTAAATAGTGAGATAATATTGAATGATCTATGAATAGTATTAAAATAATTTAAAATTTATCTATTTGAGTCTTGTATATATCTAGTATTACTCTTTGAGTTAATATGTTTTTACGAAGTTTTCGGAAATAAGAGTTTAAATTAAAATATTATAAAATTAAAATATTATTTTTTAATATGATTTTTATTTTGAGATTTAAAAAAGTGAATTGCTTTTTGTATATTATTTGGAAGTTTAAGAAAGTTGTAATAATTAGATAAAAAAATTTAATATTTAAAATTAAAAATTATTTATGTTTATAGAATTTATATATTGAGATGAAATAAGATAAGATTAAGTGAGATGAGTTACAATACCTTTACTATCTAAACGAGGCCTTAGCGGTGGGAACGCATATAGCCAAATTAATAATAATTGTTCTATTATAAGAAAAGTGTTTCAACTATCTATCTGTAAGAATAAAACTATAAATTAACATTGATTCATATAATACGTTACATCTACTTCATATTTTGCATAATCTGTTTAGAGTTGTAATATTAATTCTCCTATTATAAAACTGAATTCTCTCTCTTTGAGACACAAAGTCAGTGCCGGTGGAGTAGTATATATTTTAGTAATCGGAGTCTTGGACCCGGCCCCAGTGGCCAGTACACTACTCTGAGAGCAGCACTACTGCTGTTGTAAACAACTGCAGATGCAGTTGGATCCGTCCATATATATAATTAACCATACAATATCATGGTCTCGACATGGCTACATAATCAATTCATTAATTAATTCGGAGCCAGCACTCGTAGTACTATGTAAATATGTGATCTTATGCATGCCTTGTGGTTGTCACTCATGATATATATTAATTAATAATCTTCCTTCTGTATTTATATATATACCTGGTGAGAGTGGAGAGAGTCACACACACATATACATAAATATATGTATGTTGTAAGATATATATCATATGATGTCTGCAAAATGGGCAGGACATGTCCTCTTAAAATATTACCAAATACATGCCTATATAAGTAGTACAACTAGCTAGCATAACTGATGATCTTAAAAATCCAAACATTCATGTGTACATGAAAAGATGATACATCTCACACACACACACAAAATAATATATTTGAAACTTTATTCTACTGGTAAGTTATTGTCTAGAATATACATCTATATCACTTAAATAATATATAAAATTTAATTTGTAAGATTTAAAATTAAAATTTATTTTTAAATTAAATTATATCATATAAATATATTATTAAATATGTTTTACAGAATATAATTTTTCTAACATGAAAGAAGGTGGAATCTATAATTTGGAGATCAAGGAATTAATATGAATAGCCGGGCCCGGTATGTATGAGGAGCTACCGATTTCGGCGGGGACATTCACATGCATGCTGCAGCTAACCCTAGATCTCACAGGAACTTCGGCCATTCTTGTTCTTCTTTATTCGTTCGATGAAGTAGCCGTGTGCACACCACCACATGCAAGAAATTCTTTAATACTACAAAAGGAGAAGTCAGTACCGGACAAGCTGCATTCATTAATGTGATCCGTATTTTCTTAGTTGAGATCATGCATGCATGAGCAGGCATGCAATAACTTCCTGAGCTGTTCAACTTCAACCACCACGTTCAAATTACTCTTTTTAAAAGGATTTCTATGTATTTATATAATATAAAGATTTCTATGTATTTTCGTAAGAAGATACTTTTAAAAATAAATGTATTCTTTCTGTTAAAAGAAAATAATTTATATAATCTTATAGTGTATGATGATCAGTCTCGCACATTCTTTTTTTTTTTTTAAATAAAATATTTGTAAAAAAGAAACGTATTTTTTCTCAATGGATTCCATTTTTAAAAAATGCAGAAACGTAAAAAATTGTGCCCATAATTAAAAACTCATCAATAGTTGTCTCACCAATCGATGCTATTCTTAAAAGGACGAGACAATATTAGGTTAATATTTGATGTTGTTTGGATCTGTATCTGTAATGCTCAAATTGTCTGCCAATCTAATTACATGCAAATTAGGGATTCTTCGATCGTCCTACGTTTCAAGAATGAAACATAGATTAATAATTTTTAATGAGCCGATCGATCGAGCCACATCATGATCATAAAGAGATATATAGAATATAATGATCTGAACCGTTAATTTATTTCGAGTACTTCACGTACGTACCGTTACATTGGTTAAGATGTTTATTTTTTATTTTTGGGATTAGACAACATTATTTGCAATTTAACATTAATATATATATATATCTTCAAGGTGGAAGTACTTAATTAATTAGATGTGCCTCGTCATCTTATATATAATATTGGCTCATATATTTCGTTTTTTTTTAAAGACCAATGATAAATATGCTCAAATATTTTATTTAATTATCAAGATTTAACAATACCCACCAACATATCAACACACAACTATCGACATTTACAGATCTCGATCGATACTTCAACATTAAAATTTAAATAGTACTTCTACAATATATATCAATTTTTTCTTGAAAAAAAATAATTATGAGATTCATGATTTTGAAAATGATAAGTAAAATGCGGATTTTTTTTTGTTAAATGGTAATAATGTTCTACTAGTACATTTAATTTAGTTATGCAAATCGGTCCATTATTCTTGTTTATATTATGATAAATGATATTTGTAATTTTGAGATGTACAAGTCTCACGTACTTACTTAAAAAAAATAGTAAATCTTGGATGCATATAAATTTTTTTTTTTAATATTGAATCTCACTTTTAAAAAAAAAAAAATAAAGTGCACAGAACTTGCACATATGACTGTATCTAACATTCATAGTATTTATATTTGTTTTGCTAATTAATTATTAATACTATTATGAAAACAAGAAGAAAAATCGCTTAGAATAAACTAATAATTAATTAATATATTGCTCTGGTTTTTTAGGACAGGTTTGAGAAGTGAGATGAAATGAGTATTTTGTGAATAGTAGTAAGATAGTTTGTGTTGAGTATTTTTTAGATTCTGGAAAATAAGAGAAAAAATTGAATAAAAAATATTATAAAGTCAAAATATTATAAGAATACAGTTTTATAATAATATTATTGTTTAGGATTTGAAAATGTTGAATTTTTTTTTTGTGACTATTAATTTAAAAATTTTGTATTTGAATTATGTTTAAAAATAAGATAAGATTTAATAAAATAAAATTAAATGAGAATCTTACTCTCATCCCATACCCCAAAGTCCCAAACCTGCCCTAAGCTAACGCTGGTCTTGGTTTTTTTTCTAATCTTGAATTAAGAAAGAAGAAAAACAGCTTTAATTAGATTCTCAGTTTAATCTTTGAAAATATATTTGACCTTGAAAATACGACCGAGTACCAAATGAAGGGAAGATAAGAGAAGAGAAGGGAAGGCCAAAGTGGAGACTGAAGAAAGCCTGAATCCAAAGTGGAGACTGAAGAAAGCCTGAATTTTACATATTTTATGGTATTATGAATGAATTTGCTTATTTAAATAAAAGAAGAGAAGAAAGAAGAAGAAAGACTTGGGTCTCTCGTGTCGGGGGAGGGACCATCATCGACTTAATTCCATATACAATTAAAATGAAAAAGGATATAGAATGTCTCATGAGTTTCCTTTCTTATTTTGACCATTCATTTATTTATTTAATTATTTTTACTTAATAGTTAAATAAATGACTTTTAGGTCCTGTTTGAATATAAAAATAGTTGTATCTCATCTCATCTTATTATTATAATTTTTTTAAATTTTCACATAAAATATAATAAATAATTCAACTTTTTCAAATTCTAAGATAATAATAATATTTAAAAAAATATTATTTTAATAATATTTTATTTCAACTTTTAACTTTTATACCATCTCAACTCATAATCCAAACAGGACCTGGTGTATTTTTTTATCTTTTAAAAATATCTAAAAATGTTTAAAAAATATGAAAAATAAAATAAATTAAAATAAAATATGCACTATGTACTATTGGTCACGTCCAGCAGTCAAATATGGACCGCACACTAACAGCACCCAAAATAGAAAATGACAGTATGCTCCTCAATTTAAAGTTTTAAACTATGAGTTAAGTAAAGTTGAGATCATCCAATTTTGAAGGAAAAGGCAAAGGTAAAACAAGTTCAACTTTTGCATATATACAATTCTTCTGATGACTAGCACTGAGATTGAGATCGATGTAACATGATTTTGTCAAAAGTGCCTCTTTTTCTTAGAATTAATAGTAAATAGGTGGGGGAAGGTCATAATTCATATGCCTCAGAGTTTGGTTAAATTTGAAAAATGAAACAATTAATTTTACATCACTTTTTCAATCTTATTCAAAATTTATGATCTAATGGACTAAAGACTTTTCAAGTTTTTATAAGACTTTAAAGCTAGTACTCTTTTTTATGCTCGTTTTCGGAATTTTATTTTATTTATAAAAATATTTGGTCTACAAAAAGATATCGTTATTAATATAACTCCTCTTTTATATTTAACTAGAATTGTCCTTTTTATTTTTATTTTTTTTGGGCGAGTTTGGGCCCACGTGTGAACCATATATGTATTGTTTAGGCCCGGAGAGAAGCCCAGGTCCCATCATTGGGGAGGAATGATTTCGTAATCTCTCATAAATATAAATATTATATATATATATATATAAATGTATATGATCCAAAGAAGGAGAAATAAAAAGATGAAGGACCCCCACCCACTAGGCAGTCATTCATTGAGCAATTTCATCCTCCTCCTGCTCCTAAAGGACAGACATAGAGAAGGCCATCGAAGTCCAGGTGAGGGGGCCCCCCTTGCCTCAATCTCAATACAGGAGCAGCAAGGGATTATTCTGCTCCAAATCAGACCTTGCTAGAGGGGTCCAAGAATAATCGGTTCTACTTCAGAAGTGAAGGAGGGAAAAACTAAATTAACCCAATCTCTTTTTTCTTTTTCTTTTTTAAATTTAAATTTAAATTTTTTATTTTTTATTTGTGGCAATGGGAGACAATGAGGTGTCCTTTTCCAACCCTAATTATCATCCCATTCAATTATGCCTTGAGAGTTGAGAGACTGGTGTGGAGTGTGGACCCCTTTGTTACTTGGTCTACTCAGTAGAAAACTAAAATCATTATTAATGATTAGGTGTATCAATTATCCTTAGAATTATTATTTTTTATTGTTTTTAATTCTAATACATAACATTTGTGATTTTTTTTTTTCCTGAATTTCCAGTTAATGATATTTAACTGTTTTTGTAAAAATATATGAGTGTTTATATTAGAAAATATATACATCTGCAAGTCAACAGTGTGCATTTGATCGCCAATTGTTATGGGACAACCACGTCGGGCGCATTTTCTTATCGTCAGTTTTAAGAGCTTGCTGTTGAATGAGGGAGGAAATGTAAATTTTACAGACCTAGTGTTTAAAGACAAAGTGAGTTCTCAATTCCGAATGCAAAAATCCAGGCTTGATCTGTCTTCCTCTTCTTCAACCCCAACCCCAACCCACCATGCCATTCTTCAGTTCATGCACAAACCCATCCCCTTTTCCAATTTGTTTGATATTATACCTCACCACTTCTGCCTTCCATAACTAATAGAAAAACCCCCGTATGTGTTGATTTGAGTGTTATCAGCCTCCATTTTAAACTAGGTACACTATCTCCCAACACTTTCTTTCTTCAAAAATTCAAGGGCACTGTTCTGAAAGAGCAAATCTTGATCGTGTATGAACTAAGTCAACACAGATTAATGACATATAGTTCAATATTATACTACCAGCATCAGCCATACAAGACTCTTCTGTACATTGCACATTAAAAGGCCCCTACATCTAATTTAAACTGAGTCTGTTTACATTTTTACACATGCTACATCATTGCAAATAAGCAACTCATCACTATCTAATTTAACCATATAAAGATTGCAAGAGACAGTTCCCACACCAAGATCTGAAACAACATACTTCGAACCGGTCTATGAACCTGCATTTCGCATACTTCAAGTTAGGTGACTACATGGAAGCTTTGGCTGCCAACAGAGCTGCTGATCCTCTGCTCTGGGTGGTCAAAAACTGCCTTTCTCTTTCTCGTTGTTGTTTCTTCTACATTTCTTTCGCCATCATAAATCCATTTTCTTGAACACAAGTCTAATGGTCCATGCACATATTTCCCGGGAAAGAGGGATAGTTTTTTATCCACTTCTGGTGCTTGATAACAAAATTTTCTTCCATTTGGAGAATTACCAGAATCAACATCTTCAACATCTTGTAGTTGGACCTTACTGTTTCCAACACTCGGGCATGTATCAGACACAGGGCCCAACCGCAATGATAGATCACAATCAATCTTACATAGTTTCTCAGGAGTTCCACTTGAATTAGTTTCGATCATCTGATATGAAGCATCTACATTACATGAAAAGAGGTTCTCAACCTGGGCAGAGTCCGAAGTGTTAGAATCCATTTTGGGGAGGATTCCAGAAACATGCTGGGATTCTTCGAATGGCCAGTCATTAACATAACACAAGGGATAAACTGAACAAAAATTTGACGCCAGATAGTTTTCCATAGGTAGACTGGGGATATTACAAGAAGACAGAATATTCTCAGATGCAAAGGGATACTTGTTAGACCCATGATCGATGTTTTGAATAAAATTGCTCAGACCGGTTGGAATCAGAGAGGCAGGATTCACAATTTTGGAACAGCGTGACAAGTACTGTAAATTGGTGGTATGATTCCCTTGACAAGCATTCTCAACAGTTCCGGAAGAAATATGGAGGGGTTCTTGAATACTGGGAGTTAAGTAACACTTCGGGTTGCAATTCCGCTGGCTCCTTGATGCTTTTCTTGGGGAGCAGCCCAAATTTAGAGCAGCTGAGTGGTTCAGATAAAGAGTAAAGAATTACAAAGATATTTAACCCAGAAATCTCTCTTCGATTGTGTCCAAATCCAGTGCTTTTTTGTTAGAAACGGAGAGAGGAAAATTACACATGCTTACCACGTGATCAAATCACAAACTCTTGGCAATTGATTTAAAGTCGAACCAAAATTAAACTAAAATGATGAGAACCCAAAAGCATATATGCAAAATTAGATTGAAAGTAAAATACATAAATAAATAAACTTTCAATACAAAATCGAATGGGTTACCTTCAATACATGGCTGGAGAAACTTTCCATTTTCTGTACTCTCATCACGCCTAATAATTGTATTAATGGCGTTAGTCGCTCGGTCCCACAACGTTTTAAGGTCCATGTATTCAGCCTAAGCAAGAAAGAGGACCCAAAAATATGAGCTTGAAAGGAAGATGGAACCAAACCCAGATGCATACTAAAGCTGTGTATCAACAAAGCAAATGTGGTAAATGAAAGAAGTTTAGAATACTCGAACTCACAATCATTGAAGTTTAGGACCCAAAAAACATATTTTGCCTTACTCATGAAGTAAATACAGGTAGCCCAGTTGGTTGT
>QEOT01003438.1:21032-54509 GCA_003123785.1 Pterocarya stenoptera | reverse complement strand
CCTTCTTCTTTTTAATAATATTGTAATTTTTTTAATATTTAAAAGTGTTAAAAAATAATATAAAAACAAAAAGAAAACTTAAAATGGACTAGCAGAGGCCTGTGTGTAGATCCACCCTTCTTCTTCTTCTTCTTCTCCTTCTTCTTTTTAATAATATTGTAATTTTTTTAATATTTAAAAGTGTTAAAAAATAATATAAAAACAAAAAGAAAACTTAAAATGGACTAGCAGAGGCCTGTGTGTAGATCCACCCTTCTTCTTCTTCTTCTTCTCCTTCTTCTTTTTAATAATATTGTAATTTTTTTAATATTTAAAAGTGTTAAAAAATAATATAAAAACAAAAAGAAAACTTAAAATGGACTAGCAGAGGCCTGTGTAGATCCACCCTCCTCCTCCTCCTCCTCCTCCTTCTTCTTCTTCTTATTATTGTTATTATTATTATTATGTATGGGGACATCAGTTGTGGATTCTCCAATCCCAATAACCCAAGTGGGCGAATCATGGCTCCTCAGGCTTAATCAAATCCAAGGTGCAATTTTTGTCATACAATTGTAGTCCCCATGTTCTTCTTTTAGCAAAAATATTATTCCAATTTCCCTTCTTGTTTTGTGTCTGTCTGAGTGGAAAACCAAAAGGCATATTTGTTCACTCGAATGCCCTTTTTGCTTATCTTTGCACTCATTTTAGGGTCCATGCAAATTTTACTCATCATCCACATCACACATAAAATCAAATGTGTGGTGTATAGACGATAAGTAAAAAAATTTAATTAATTTATGAAGAATAAAAAATATATATATAAAAAAAATATAGAATGTGGAGATGATAAGTAGCAAAGCTTAAGATAAAATATCAAGAGCAGTGCACTAAAGCGACTAATAAGTAATTGGTTTGTTCTCAAAAAAAATTTTTGAAAAAAAAAAGGAAAAGAAAAAGTTTGGCTGCATAAGTGGTAAGGTTGTATTATCGTATCGAATGAAAGATTGATCTTACAAAAGATTTGTAGTTATATTCTTAGTTTACCCAATCTGTTGGGTAACCCTTTCCCCGAGAACAAGGCACGTATCAATACAGAGGACACGAACTAGAATGGCAAGAAACTAACAAGTTACATTCCAACTTTTTGCGGCATTACAGAAGGCTTGGCCTTTTTTACATAATGATGACTGAACGTTTTATGTAACCCAAAGAAAAATACAATAAATTCCTAGTTAAAACAATGAACAAGTGAAAGTAAAAGATGTCAAGAACATCCAGATATTACAGAACATAAAAGAGACATCACCATTAGTTAACACATTCAAGGCATCAAATGTATCATTCCAACTCAGCCAGCCTGTTTCTTCCCCACCATTCTCAAGCAACACATGGCAGTAACAAGATCATAAAAGTTGGATAAAAGAAGCAAACGCTAATGGAAATGAACAAAGAAAAGTCTATCGTAGATTTGTGGGAAAAGGCAAATTCAGTAAGGAGTGTAGTAATACCCTGCTGGAGCAGGAGCTCCTATTCCATTGACTGGCGGCATGCCATAAGGCATCGTGGGCATGGGACCTGCAGCATAGTATCCAGGGCCGCTGATCTTGGCTAAACTAGCTTGACCTTGCATTCCATCCTTCGCATATTGCTGCCATACCTGCTGCTCCTGTACAAGAAAGTGCTGTTTCTTCTCCATATCAGCCATTTGCACATAAGATGGAGGCGGAATACTCATGGATGCAGCAAATGGGTCTTGATTAACTGTTTGAACCGTCCCATCCGGTGCAGGGAGAGCCAAAACAGGTGTGGCACTATTCCCTGGCCCTGGTAACGCCACACTGCTGGCACTTCCTCCACTCAACTTGGCAGTACTCGCATGCTGCCTCACCATTCCCTGATCATACATTCCATTCAAGAGCAACGGATCAAGTCCACCACCCAATGCTGCTTTCTGCTTCGATAAATTGCTGGCCGTCTCAACCAATGCCAACTCCCAATCAGCCTTGCCAGATTCAGCAGCCGGAGTCTGCCAAGCCGATGTCACTTCCGGCTGTCCATTTGATGGGAATGCTTCCCATGATCCATTTGCATTACTGGCAGGTGGACCAGCAAACAAAGCCAAGGCGAACCTATTCCCCTGATCATCTGAAGTGGCTGCATCCTCCCTCAAATCGACCAAATCTCCAGTTACTTGTTGCTGAGGCTTAGGCTCCATGACAGGTTCTGGCTCTGGCTCTGGTGGTGGAGGAGTGTAATTCTCAGGTGGAGGCAATGCCTTAATCTCATTCATACTCTGTACGGCCTCCTCCTCCTCTTTAGCCACGGCCTCCTGTTTTCTCTCAGGACTCTTTGGTCTCTTGGCCCTATCCCTCACAAACTCCTCCAACGTCTCCAGCAGCTTAGCCGTAATCCTCTGCACATCCGGATACTCGGACGACCTTGACACGCCAGTATCCTTACACCAATTGTAGAACGCGATAAGCTCATCAATCTGCTTGGCAGCACCCGCATAAGCATCAAAGGTCTTAACACAATCCGGGTACTCCATGTCGAAGAACTTATCAAGCAGCACTGCTAAAACCTCGCAGATATCCGCGTATAACTGGAAGCTCTCTTTCACCATCGGATACAACGCTATCAAAATCATTCGGCTATTCTTGGCCAAACCCGTGGGCCGGCACGACAAGAACCGGTCACAGAGCCTCTGCAAATGGGCCATCTTCCCGAATATCCTCTCGGGCTTCATATCCCTCAGTGGAGTCGCCGGCATCGAGCCCCTCTTCTCTGGTGCTTCGCTCACGTCTCCGAAAGAACGGGACCGCCTCATCGTCATCCCGTAATTCCCGTACCCATGAGTACTACTCTCGCCGCCTCCGTAATCATAATCGTATGGCCTCGAGGGCGAAGGTGACCTAAAATTGTCTCTGCCGCCCCCAAATCTTCCATTTCCACCAACGCTACCGCCGTCGCCGCCTCCTCCAACTCTACCACCACTCTTCCTGTCGAAGAGCATCAACTCCAGGCGCTGATCCAAATACATGGCGTAAGTTCTCACAAAGGCGGAGTGATCCCAGGAGCTGGAATGCGCTTCGTCCCTGAAATCGGACATATTCAAGACCCTGGTGCCCCGTTTCGTGGCGTAGAGGATCTCTTCTTGAAACACGGGGTCTCCCTCGTTAAGCAAGCGGTGGACGAGCATGAGCGCCTTGAGGGCCACGATCCAGTCCCGCGTCTTACTCAGACGCTTGGACACGGCGGAGACGCAGGCGTGGACGTACCCGCGAGAGTAGGAAGTGAGGTTGAGAATGGAGCGGATGTACTTCTCGTCGGCGGGGTCGTCATCGTGGCTCATAGCCTTCACAATCGCCACCTCCAGCTCGGGGGCCATGTTGCTCGCCACCTTCGCGAGCCCGATACTCGTCTGGTCCTTAACGGCCCCAATCGCCTTCCGGATCGTGCTCGGCGCCATCTATGCACCTTTTCTTCTTCTTCAGTCACCCAAACTAGCATAATCACAATTAATACAGATAGAAGTTAACTTCAACACACTAAAATATAGCTCAGAAGATATGTAATGGACTTTAATGACCAATTAAGCTCGTAATTAGTTGACTACTAAGGTGTGCTCAACGAGAATGAATCAGAAAATGAAGCCTACCCTAAACAAAACATATAAAAAGATCTGAAATTTACCGTTGCTTTTCGAATTGTAGATCGGCGGGCGAGTGTGGACTCTCCGTCTCCGATCAGAGAAGACGACGTCGGATCCAGTCAGTCTTCTCAACAACAACAGGGTTCCGATCGAAACGACCAACTGAGTTATGAGAATGGGATCAGGGTCGTCGTATAATGCAAGAAAACAAAAGGCAAAAAATTCTCCGAGATTGTTCTCCCCTAGATTCTCTCTCCCTCTTTCGGATTCTGTGTAGGAAGAGCGGGTAGGCGTAGGCAAAGGAACAAAAAAGGTCAGATTTTTAAAGTGGGTAGTGAGTTTGGGAGGAATTTAAAAACTGTTGGATTCAGGAGAGATCTGGGAAAGCAGTGCAGCCCTCGTTTACCTAAAGCGTGGAGAGGCGTGGGGGTGTTTTGCTGTCGGAAAGAAGCATTTGGCTGTTCGTGCGCGGTGGTTTTAAGGAGGGGAGACCGGGAGACCCGGTTGACCTCGGTGAGCTCAAGATGTGCTACTTGTATACATAGCTTCTTGTGAGATATTTAAACGCATATGTTTTTAACAGAGCTATCTTTGGAAAGGGCAATCCGATGGAATGACTTTATTAGACACCAATAGTAATCACTTAAGCATTGCAAAAAATTAAGGTCTAGAACGGGTCGCACCATAGCAAAGGTATTTAGGAGAATTACACCAGCATTTACACGGAATCCTTCTGCCTCTTCTTCTTCTTAGCGACCTCCAAAGGACGACTTCTCCTGCGTCCTCCCACCCCTCTCCTAAAACAAACCTTCTCTCTCTCTCTCATTTTTTTCTCTCTCAGTCTGCGAAACCTTCACTCTCGTTAATCCCACAAAATCCCTTGGACAGAAAATAGTTGCCATCCCGCCGAACCCCACCGTAGCCTTCGACCGAAAGCGGCACGTCATATGCTGATGGAGGAGATTCAAAATAAATCGGCGCACCCCTTCCGATCTTCCGTTGCACACGATACAAGCACATTCAAATTTCACCCTAAAATATATAACATTATTTGCATGAGTTTCTCAACAAAAAAAATTAATTTAATATTTTTTAAAAATTGTATTTTCCATTCAACAGCAACAAAAGCCAAAGCATACACAAATTCTATTTTCTTTTCTATTTTTCAGAAAAGGGGACATGAACATGTGTGTTGGTGTTGATTTTTCTTGAGTCCTAGAAGATGAAAATGAGACAGAGGGGGGATTTGGGGAGAGGAGATAATTGGGGGGGGGGGGGGGNGAGAAGAGAGAGAGAGAGAGAGGGGATCGCAGACCAACGGAGAAGGATATTTTTTCCTCTGAAATGCTCCCCACAACAGATATGGTGTATGGCCTACATGGCATTTTGTGATTCATCTCTATTATATAGAGAAAAACGGATTGATCTTGTGGGAAGTTATTCTGTATTTTTAATCCTGTGATAACTTCACACATAAATATTAGCCCTGGCCATTGTTTGGATAGACATAAATAGTTTCTCTTTCTTTCATTGTTATAATTTTTTAAAATTTTTACATAAAATATAATAAATAATTTAATTTTTTTAATTTTTTAAATTATAATAATATTAAAAAATAATATTTTATTAAACTTTTAACTAAAATCATTTTATTTCACCTCACTATCCAAACGAAAACTTATCTTTTCAACTGAAAACTTATCCTTTCAACCTTATAAACTGATGCAGTGTACATAACAAAAATTAAGATTAAAAATATTTTCACTTTTTGAGCTGTTTTCCGAAAATAAATTATTTTCTAATTTTAAATTTTATCACATCCAATCAAAACATTTATGACTAATGTGACTCATTTTTAATTAATCTTACATATCATCTATTTATTTAAAATATGTAGCATCCAAAATAAAAATATTATTTTTAGAATGGTCGCGAGATCAATTGGGTTACTAAAATTCGGTTTTAGGTTATCAAACAACAGACAACGACAACGTTGGTCGATCTCGGTCATTCTTAGGTATTAAAATCTATTCTCGAACTTGGCTTCATTGATCATATCAATATTGTATTTACAAGTTTGATTAGACAATTATTTTGTTTTGTCGTCTTCAAATCTTTCGGTGTGTCTTTTTAATAAGTCTACTGTTTTCTCTGCAAGTTTGTATATTTTCTGTATGGAATTGCAGAAGTTGTTTTCAATAACTCTATCGTTGGTGTCGTGTTCTGTCGCTTTGGCCTCGGGTTTGATTCCTGTAAAGATGAAAAATAGGAGGTTTGGAGGCTGTAGTACTTCTGATGCTCAAGTTAATTCGAACTTCAAGATAGGAGATGAAGTGAGAAAATGAGAGTTTAGAGAAAATGAGAGTATAAGTATTCAAGAGTGAGTAACCCCTTCTTGACTGAGAGAGGAGATATTATATCTGGTCGAGGTAGTTCCTAAAATGATAGTGACTAGTATATGGCTCTGTATTAGGATCGAATGTTCTGGCTAGCTCCCTGCTTCCATTTAGACCTACGAAGCCTAACCTTGGTTGTCGCTGACACCCAAGAAGACGTTATAGCGTGCCAACCCATAGGACGTATTAAATGTGGCATGGCCCTGGCCAAGTACATTGTCCAACTGCATTGCCCGAACAGCTGTGTCAAGGACGAGGATGTTCCTAACTATCAGCTAATTATGGTGTTAGGCTGTCCTACTCATCTCTCATCTCTTTGTCAATTTACACTGCTATGTGTCCCTCTTCCTGTGCCTCTCGACCCAGTCCAAGCGCTCTAGGGGTTTCTACCCCTCACAATATCAATATTGTATTACAAGTTTGATTAGACAATTATTTTGTTTTGTCGTCTGCAAATCTTTCGGTGTGTCTTTTCAATAACAATACTGTTTCTCTGCAAGTTTGTAGCAATTGCAGAGGTTGTTTTCAATAACTCAACAGTTTACCTCCCCCTTGTCACAAGGTTTAATAACCTAAATTACGGAGGAAATAACGTCGGATCGCGTGGCCTAATGGATAAGGCGCTCGCCTCCGGAGCGGGAGATTGTGGGTTCGAGTCCCATCGTGATCGCATTTCAGGTCTCTGCGGTTTTAAGTTGTTGAGGTGAAGCATATAAGAAGACACTGTTTGAGACGCCAGACTTCACAAACCATTCAATATTGTTTTCACAACATATATATTTTACATAAACATATATATATATATATTACATGGAGTGCTTCCTACAATCCTATCCAATTTATTTTAAGCCTTACATCAACTATATATGCAATTATGCCATCTTCATTGACAACCATTTGCTGTCTTTAGGAAGTTCTAGGATAGTTGAATGGAAACTGGTCCTTGAAAAGCATAAACAGCACCCAAAACATTCTCGAGTGCAACAATTTATTGCTATTTTAACACATTAACCGGGTCGAAATCAGCGTAATCCTTTCTTCCTTGGTGAGTCTGTGTATACTTGCATATGTCCTGGTGCACCCTTTTTGGTGAACCATAAGTAGAACATTGATAAGATTATCACAAAACCAGCTACACATCCAAGTGCTATTCCAACAATTCTTCCTACACGCTTCTTGTCCGGTTTGGAAGAAGATCCAGCATTAACTGCGGGAAATGTTTAACATTTATGTTGATTGACAAAGGAAAATGCAAATTGCAAGGTATAGGGAAATATATAAAGAACCTTGATAAGCAACGACTGCTGACACCAATGGTCCATATGTGCCTTGCAATGGAATGCAGCAAGTGCCTTTCCCAGCCCAGAAGAAGTGGATATCCATTATTGTGTTTGTTACATTCACCTCGAATGCTCTAATCAACGCTCTTTTGGATCCACCGGCTTCCTTTTGAATGTTGAAATCTTGGAGAACTCTCTCACCCTTGGGCCAAATTTCAGCATTTCATGAATGTTAAAATGGGCAATCAAAAGAAGATGAAATTAAGCAGTTGATCCACTAAAATTTGCAGATCCAGGAGAATATGTCTCTCTCTTCCTAACACGATAGAAAAACTTGAAGCAATTTTCATGATCATTAGGGAATTAGTCTTGTCTTAAAGCAAGTTTTTAACCACAATCTTATCGGGTCTTGTCTACTTTGCATTATTCATATAAAATGGTGAGCCTGCCTTTGATATATGTTTTCACCATACCTGTATGTAAATATCAAATAAGCGTCTCCCAAGACCTTTCCAAGACTGAGTATCGTCCATTGTTATCTCTGCAAAGTGAAGCTCAACAAGGTACTTCCCATTCTTCAAGCCAAGGCCATAGTACCTCAGTGAGCTTGGTGAAATCCTTGCTGTTTTATACAGTTCAGAATCTAAAGTTTCTGTGATTTGAGAGTCAGTCTTTGCAATATACTGGGGTCCACTTGGATTGGAAATGAAAAATCCAGTGTTGCTTACAACCCATTGATCATTAGAACTTGTGTACATTGAAGCAGCTCCAAGGTTTTCAGAATCATCATCATATTTGATGCCAGTTGAAGATATTTGTTCAGTGCCTCCACATTTAATAGAAAATGAAGCTGCAACAGAAGTATATTGCCCAAAAACTAAAATTAAAACATAAACTTGATCTAGGAAGTAAACAAATTTCTACCCTTTTTGCGAAGAATTCCATAAGTTCCAATCGCTCGTCAATTTTTTCATATATCCAAATGGGTTACAAGATGGTCATATCAGTATATATGATTAAGAAAAAGTTTACTCACAGGCTGGAACTTGGTTACTGCATTTGGCATTTCCTTGGAGGCATTGCAGCAACCCCATTGCCTTCCTATATAGATGACCATTAAAATGATATAAAAAAAGTTTACTGGAACATAAGAGTTACCAGAATATAGTCAATCATCAGTATCATAATATCATTCACTTTAAGTTGTACAAATTACCTGTCCAGTAAACTATTTGCATTGATGGATGTTCCGACAACATTCCTGAAGGGGAAAAAATTTAGAGGTTCAAAAAGCCTGCTCTCATAGGTTCGCAGTACTTCTACTTCATCACAGTATCAAGCAGTTAGCTTACTGGATGTAAAGAGAAGATTAACTTACATTGAAAAGCCTCCCTTTGAAACATTTAGAGGTAAACTGCCAGAGATGGGATTGAAGGAGATATCTCTGCCCACAAACCAGAACTATTAGTTGTACTTCTGAGAGATTTAAACAGGTTACTTACTATATTCGAGAAATTTTTTACAGCAGGCATAAAAACATTTATGTATTCTTATGCTCATATAATTTAGCCTTCTAAAAGACTTCCATATCCTTCGAGGCAGGAAAAAACAGATGTTTCTTACAACAGGACTGCACAGCTTTGCTTTTATTGTAAATTTCAGCTATTATAGATCCGTCAAGAGATACCATGCTTGACAGATATTAAGAAATAACATCTCAAGACTTCACCAGATAATGGGAAATCATGTTCACAAACAAGAAGGGAAATCTTAAGTTGAAGGTTGCACTTACAAGGCGATGAGCTTTGGACTTATGATATTCGCAGGTAGCTGCCCACTCAAGTTATTGTTTCCCAGAAATCTGAGACATAAAAAGAGATTAGAGCCTCGTTTGGTTACTCAATTCAAATGGGATGAGATGGAATGTTTTGTTAAAAGTTAAATAAAATATTGTTATAATATAATTTTTATTTTAGTATTTGAAAAAGTTGTAATGATTATATGAAACGAGATGAGACGAGATAGTTTGATTTTCTTTATAAGAAACTCATATATATATATATTATATATAGCAACAATATAACATTCGTAAATTATGGACACTTCTTGTACAAAACATGTGGTCAAACAAACATTTTCTAGTGAAAGCGAAATGTACTTTTATTTAAAAAAGTAATTGAAGTATGTTGGCTTACTTACAGATATTGCAACAAAGGAAAATCTTTTAATGATTCTGGTATTTGGCCGCTCAACTTGTTGAAGCTTAAGTCTCTATCAAAGACATGGAAAATCAGTAAGAGTCCTTTAGAAAAACTAAAATCATGAAAACTTCATATTAGAAAAAGGCAAACGACTTGATTACTTCATTTAAATAAGACATGACACATAAAATACTTGAATGATTCTGATCATAGGAAAAACATATTGTCAAGGTTACTTACAGGTGTTGCAACTTAGAAAATGTGCCGATCCGTTTTGGAATTTCACCCGACACTAGACAGTTTCGCAAAGATCTATGAAACAGGTTTGAGAAAGTTTATTTAGGATGTACATTAAAGATTCATGTTAAGTTTTTTTTTCTAAGATCGATATAAAACATAGAACGTCTTACAGTATGGCCAAACTTGTTTGTTTTTCCAAGAAATCAAGATTTGAGTCTTCCTTGCTAAGATCACCGATTCTCCTAAGAACATAAGGAAAGCAGAAATCCCAAATGAGTTAGTACATCAGAAGTGCAAAGGGATATAGATCTTATATATAGCAACTATTAAAGTCCACATGACGCATCAGAACATGCAGGTTCATATTTAGGAGAGGCCTCACAGATTCTCTAGCTTAGTTAGAGCACTAAAACTGCTTGGGATTGGGCCTTCAAGCAAGGTACCTTGAAGTCGCCTATGAAAGAGAAAGTGCACCAGTCAACATAATATATATAAAATATCATAATGAAATGATCCCTGGCCTCCTATTTTGAAAATATAATAGCAATAAGCAATTGAAAATCCTTGCATACAGGTCCCTGAGTTCTGTAAGGGTCCCAAAGAATTCTGGGAGCTTTCCGGTAAAGAGATTATCAGATGCCCAGCTGAAACAAGAAAAGATAATCCCCAATGAACATACAACGTGACATCATCAGACTCTGATATTTCAAAAAGCACCATGTTCAAGTATATAGAAAAGAGAAATTAAGTACAGAATTTGTAGGGATTTTAAGTTTGCAAGTTCTTGTGGTATTGGTCCACTCACTCCACTGCTATCAATATACCTGAAAGAAGTACAGGTAAAAAATGAGATTGCACAACAAAGAGAGAGATGATACTTCAAGTTTGGCAAAAATGGGAAAAACTTACAGCTGCTGCAAGGAGGTCAATTTTCCAAGCTCAATTGGTAACGGTCCAAAGAAGTTGTTTGAGCTAAAACTTCTGTAATATGATACAAAATTTCGAAATTACTAGATGAGTACAGAAGAAGCTTAAAAAACACAGAAAATAGCGTTGAAAAAATACACATGTTTGCTTACAGAGAAACCAACTTGGTTAAATTACCAAGCCCTGGAGGCACTCGACCGGTCAGGTTGTTTATGCCCAGGCTACTGTTCAATCACTCATCATAAAGAAAACAAATATGAATACACCTCAAACGTATATATGAAAATGAAAAACGGCTGTGAGTTGATTCTCTCCATTCAAACTAGCAGTAGGATGAAAAGAAGTTAGTTTAGCAGTTACAGCCTTACAGGTATTGCATATTTTGCAACTGTGCAATTTCATCCGGTATGGGTCCACTCAGAACATTCTGACCCAGGTTCCTGCATCATTAGGCAAGATTTCAAATATCAATCAATATCAAAGCAACAAGGAATTCTTAAAACTTAAGAATAGATCCCTCACAAGTCCATCAGCTCCTTTAGCAGAAAAACTTCCTTGGGTATTTCACCAGAAATGTCTAAAGCATAAACCTTCCTGCATCAAGTGAAATTGGAAACTTCCTTTACCCAACAAGAATAAATGTGACAACTAAAAAATGATGAAGGAGAACTAACAGGTGAGTGATGTGGCAGCTGTTGCCAACACAGTTACAAGCCACACGGGGATTCGCAAGCTCGGGAGCCCATGATGCAGTCTGGTTACATGGGTCGATAGTAAGGTCCACTTTGCTTCTCAAGTTCCAGTAGTCTATTATCTTGTTGAGAGCAGCCACTGACCAAAAGAAGCAGTAGTTAGAAACATTGATTGAAAATGACTCAAACTGAACTTCTTGTATAAGAATCTGAATTCGTAACAGCTAGAAAACCTTCATCAGGAGCAGTTGTTTGCTGTGCAGAAACAAGCTGAAATGCACAGAGAAGAAGAAAAGAGATTCTCCAGAACTCCATTGCTGAGCAGCACCAGCAACACACTCACGCACATGCATAACCACGGACGAGCATAATTATAAACGCAAAAGAGAGAGAAGAGGACAAGGACAGGCAGGCTGCAAATTTTAAGACAATAGAGACTAGAGACCCATGTAGGGCGTTCATTATGCTGGCTTATTACGCATTATTATTTTTCTCTCATGCAAAAAACAAGAAGAAAAATCAAGACTTGAGCTTAAAATATATCAAAATACAAATTTTAAGACAATAGAGACTAGAGACCCATGTAGGCGTTCATTATGCTGGCTTATTACGCATTATTATTTTTCTCTCATGCAAAAAACAAGAAGAAAAATCAAGACTTGAGGTTAAAATATATCAAAATACATATTTCTTATGAGTTTTCGTTGGCTGTATGAAAACGGTGACCAAACAGAGCTATAAAATTTGAATATAGACCTTTTTTCTACCTTTGACGGATTCATTGCCGCCAATAGCAAGCTGCCAGTATTTTGTTATCTTTAATCCCACTTTGCAATACCACAGTGACGTTTTGCCCTGCAGATAGGCCCACTTGAGCATCAAATTGCAACCTGTAAACTTCGATGGAAGTCTTTCATCTCAACGACAGAGATGTAGGGATGCAAATATTCAACGAGCCAATTAAATGGGATTGTCACCAAATGGGCCATCACAGGATTCACTGATAGTGCTTCAAATGATGCTGCAACCCATTCGATCCATCCCATTATTCAAATCCAGTTGAGTCCTGAGGGTTGAACAGAGAACTTGGTTGAGTCACTTTATCCCGTTGAAAGAAAAGGATGTTGCAGAAACATCCAAGCAAAGGATGCAAAATTAGAGAAAAAGACAGCATTTTTCTTTCCTTAACATATATTTTCTTCTTCACTTCTTCTGTCGAACGAATCTGAAAATGTATGATATGAATGTCTTGCTTTTACCAAAAGCATACAAACCGGCCAGGAATGATTTTTCCAAGTAGAATCCAAACCAAAACGGATACAACAATTGTAACTTTTGAATCATAAAAAAGTACTTAAATCAGCGCAAATCACGGCCCCTCTTTCCTTGCACTTTACATCAGATTCTCCGATAACCAAGTGCTACTACATCTTCTTGCAATGGTTGGTAGATGGATTCTCTCGACCTTACCTAACTGTTTCTGCAACACACTGTCATACTATCAAATGTCATAGGCTCGTTTTCAAGAATATGGTGGGAGTAACCGATCAAAGGCAATCTAGTGTGATATGCTTCAAAGTTCACATATTCAACCTGCACATAGATCTGTAATATTTTAGATGATTTCTAGTGCATGAGTTCAGGTTGCTCTCCTTCTGAATTCTGAAGGTTTGACCCAAAAATAAAACACAAACCTTTTCTAGGCTAGCAATTGTCAACATGGGCCCCGTGTTCCGAACGAAGAAATTAAGGCCATTTGCCACTTGGAATGAGAGCGGGGGTATTTCGGAGTTAGAACCTATAAAGGATGTTATGGTAAAATCATGAAGAATATTGCAGGGCAAAATGGTCAAAAAAAATTTGGACCATTTCTCGATTTGTGCGTGTCATCCTTGCGCAGGGGCCATGCTAATCTTCTCTGTATCGTTCCAATTTTATCGGATGTCCCCGAAGGGACACTCGGATGTTGCAGCGTGCTGCCATATAAAAGCATTGAAAATATTCTGTCTGAACGATGTGGGATAACAGTAGTGGACCCCTTTCAATACCGGCTTGGTCTTGGACTTGGGCCTGTTGTTCTGATAATAGCGCCCAGTTTTATTATAAAAAAGCTGACCGTGGGCTTGGACCCACTTAAGTCAAATTTAAAGTTTTGTTCAATGACCCAAAACCAGATA
Source organism: Pterocarya stenoptera (assembly GCA_003123785.1). NCBI lineage: Eukaryota > Viridiplantae > Streptophyta > Magnoliopsida > Fagales > Juglandaceae > Pterocarya > Pterocarya stenoptera. Next base: position 40,965 of record QEOT01003438.1, on the reverse strand, counting down.
TTACTGATCTTATTATTCAAATGACAAAGCATAGAGGAGAGGACGTCGGGTATATTCCCTATATTATTATTTTTTTTAATTAATGATCTTGATCTATTATAATTAAAACAAAAATGTTCATATTTTTACACCAAGAGATGTATCAAAACTTTTTTTTTTTCTCGTAAAAAATAAGAATGTAATGTAAGATCAATTTCTCAAGAGGTGTCGAAACGCATGCATACATACATACATATATGTATGGTGATTGTATAATTTCATATATAATTTGAATTTGACACGTGAAATCATGAGCTTTTTTCGAATTTGTGTTTTAGTATATAGAAGCATAAGCTTCATTTGCAGTATATGGCGAAATACATATATATAGTTGCTCCTTCTTGTATTTTTTTTAATACAATATAAGTCAATTCAAATTGAGACTCAACATTAATAAAACCGAAAATACACCCAATATCAGGTACATATATTATATATAGGTCTCTTTTGGCCGATATTCGGAGTACAATCGATGCAATATATTTATACATATATGGCTAGCAAACAAACAAGAATAATATCTATGCTAAAATCGAGTCATTGCTCTGAAAAAGGGAAAAAAAGAGAAGTAGTACTGGAGTAGTCGATCGAAAACAGAACATTAATACTAATATTAATTAAACAGCTTAATTAATGAAGCAGATAAATGATTAATCGCAGTATAAGGATTATATATCATTCTTCGATTTGATTTATCCCATGGCGGCCATATTGATCATCAAGCACTTGTTACCCTTATAATATTGTGAGTTATCATCAATCTGCTTCATTATTACAGCTCAACCGTCGTCATTCCTTATAATCTCCAAACGCTGCACAGACTCCATGAAACTTCTGCAAAATCATCATTAATTTGTTAGGCCTCGTACATATTAGCTAGCTAGGTTTGACTCCATTCGAGTTTTTAAAAATAACACGAGGAAATTAATTAATTATTATAAGAGACTAATAATATTTTTTATCTTAAATTTTGTCCTCTTTAATCATATATACTTACTGATGCGATCATTTTTTATATGATTCATAAAAATACCTATAATTGGAGGTGAGAAATTTTATGAAAATTTACCTTTCTCTTCCTCAAATTTAAGAATAAAAAGGATAATTATATAAAGCAGTATATATATAGAGATACGTACTGCCAAGGAACATCTCCTGCAAGCAGCCAATCTCCATCTTTGTCTTGATAGGTGAGTGTGTAGCTTGCACCATGATCTTTCTCAGTTTGTTGGTCTGAGCATAAGTATATATATCCCAAGCAGAACCAATATTAATAATCATACATATGACTAGACCACCTTGTATCAAATTTTAAAAATGCTAGCTAGCGAGCTAGCTGTCACTACTTACAATTAGCAAACATGGTGATCAAGCTGTCTGTAAGCATCTGATAAGAGTGATAGAGCCTCAGATCAATCTTCCTTGCTATTGGTACCCCCTCCATCTTGACCTTCACATACAAAGAGTTTGGTCCAGTACCAGTTGATCTCTTGGCGGTCTGATCATTGATCTTAATCTGCCCACCTTGATTCTGATGGAGCTGTTTCTTCACCCGTGGTTTTATAGGTGGCCACCCCACCACATGATTTTCTTCCTGATCTTGATCTTTCCTGTCATTTGAAATAATACCAATTGATCATGTAGCTAGAAGTATATACTTTCCATGCTCGATCAGTCTAAAATTACCCCTCTATTAAAGTACTACTTGCATAGAACTTATCAAATATAAGTGAGCCTTACTCTATATATATATATATATATATAATTGTTGGGTGCCATAGAGTATAGTACTGTCCTAGGAAAATTGCATTTAGCTGTTTGGTCGCATGAATACTGAATGTAATTTTTGTTGTCAAATATGTTACCTTTTTGGGCAAGCATTCAAATTGTTTTCCTCAAAACCCTTTACCATGAAAAGTTATAAGACCAGCTTTCTTCTTTTTCTTGAAACAAACCTATAAATTTATCAAAATCAAATTTATTCACGGCACTTGTTTATAAATGGATAGATCGCAAACTTGCTTTCAACATGATGGACTTACTGATCATCAAAGAATTTTTTAATTACCTTCGTCTAGTTTTTTTTTTTTTTTTTAAATTTGTTCCATATTTTATTATAGAGAAAAAGTTATTATAAGACATATTAATTAACTTATTGTCAAAAAGACAAGGGAGAAAACACAAGAAGAAGAAGAAGCATATTGGCCAACAAATATCTGATGATTAATCTGATAAAAGACTCTCTTAATTTCTTTTTCTTTTTTAGAAAAAAAAAAAAAAAAAACCTAAAAAGCTAAAAAACTTACTTGTTAATGGTGCAAGATATCTGACCTCTTGTATTTCCAAATGCAACCTCAAAATTACGTTTGTTTTTGGCGCATTTTTGGCTTTCCAAAGAGGCATCATAGTTCCATGGTTCCGAGCCCACGGCCAGTTGAAGCTCGCGATGATCATGATTTAGGTCAAACGTCACCACCTTTACTACTGGAGTATCATGAACTACTGGAATTAGTGCCAGGCCCAGTTGGAGATCGTCCATCTCATATAACAAGCAGAATGGGAACGTGAAAGCTAAAAGGTATGGAGGAAATCTAGAGATAGGGACTTAGTTAAGGTGAATGAAGATTCTGTTTGGTCTTTTGATCAAGTACTTATAATATGCGTGTTGGGGATAGCTGGGGAAATGACCATGAATCTTCTGGAAGAAAGGAAATAGTTGGGGACAGCGTGGTAGTTGGGTCGGCTAAAGGACTAGCAGTAGTGTGATCATCTAGACAATATGCGAAGGAAAGGATGCATAAATATCAACGTGCCAAGGCTGCCTAAGCCCCTGGCCTTGACTCTTTAAACAAAAAAATGGAAGAAGTAGTCCAATCCAAGATAGCTAGTAATTCAGGGATTAGGGTTTTTTTTTCAATATATGAAGTATAATAGTTATTGAACATTTAATAATATTAAAAAAAAATTATGATACTTACATAAACACTTTTCACAACACTTTAATATTAAAAAAAGAGTAATAGTACATACATAATACTTTTCACAATATTTTTCACATTACATGAGATAAAATGAAGATATTTTTATAAAGTGGTATTACTTTTATATTATATTTTATAATAATACCTCTCATTTTAAAACATGATTGTAAAATAATATATTAAGAAAAATATCGCATATTTATCATTTTTCTTCTGTAAAGCCGGGACATTTTATGATTGTTCATGATGAGTTTGTGTGTGTATATATGTAGAGAGAGAGAGATGAACAGCAATCACATCTGCACCATGATCAACAGTACGATATGCATGGCAGACTTGGCCAGCCACATGATTTGGAGTTGGGATTTCAAGTCCATATATATCATGAACATTATTAACTGATCTTATATGTCTGCACTAATTAAGATCAATATTATAATTTGATAAATATTCAGATTTTTTCAAAGCTTCATGATGTAAAGGCATGGGATTAGGTCTATGATTTGGGCATCTCATGATAATCTGCTGTTTAGCATTTTGTTTCGGTCATTTGTTTGACCCAAGCACTCAATAAAAGTTTAACTTAAGTGGGCCATTAAAGGAAAAAACATGTTTCAAAGTTTACTCTCCGCGTTGATTCCAGAACAAAAATGTTTGATCAAGTTTTGTTTCGGTCATTCATTGATTATTGAACAGAAGAAAAATGTAGTACCGGTAGCTTTTCGGTATTATCTTTTATTATATCAATAAAAAATGTTTTCACCACAAAATAAATTTTACAAAAATAAACTTATAAATTAACGTAAACGTCATGTAATATGTTAAATTGTAAAATTATTTTTATTTTAAATTAATAAATCTAATTTATCATATAAAGTCATATCAGTTTATGAATTTACTTTTATAAAATTTCGTTATAGTTGTAGCACTTCTGATCTATCTATGTAAATAAATCGGGTGTTAACCTATCTAAGTATGTATTTTGTACATCATTAAATTAAGTGTTTATTAAATATCGCACTTTAACTTTGAAATTTGAATTAATTTAGGATGATTTAATTATAAACTTGGAACAAATATCATTAATTTACAATAACTTGCTTGATAATATTGTTTTTTGATAAGATTAGCCTATATAATTATTATTAGAATGACAAAATTTTGGTTAATTTGGATTCAAAACCCACTTCAACTCATCTCATTTCATCACATTACTATAATTTTTTTAAATTTTCTTATAAAATATAATAAATAATTCAATTTTTTTCAATCTTAAAATAATAATAATATTAAAAATAATATTTTAACAATATTTTATTTTACTGTTCATAAAATATCTCAACTCATCTATGAATCCAAATTAACTAAACCCAGCGAAAAGCACCATTTACCAGCTTGGCCATTGATGCATGCATTGTGCATGTCTTTTGAATTAGTCACCAGGTACTGCAACCATCCATGAGCACGGCACACGTGGGACGTGGGATCCAGCCTATATAGTTTGTTGTCGTTAGGTCTACTTCCATGCACGTTGGACAGTGGTGGGCTACTTATGGTTTCTTCAAGCTTTCACATTAATGACAGATTTGTATGGCATTAATCTCGAACGACTAGAGACCTCAGAGACCTTCAGATATTATCTTGTCAGATACGCAAAAACCCCACCATGCGGCCTACATGTTTCGATTGAGTTTGATGCTCTTTTTATTTTCAAAGTCCAACACACTCTCTCTCTCTCTCTCTCTCTCTCTCTTCATGATCATAATTAGTAGTTGGTTTGAATCCTCGATCGGAAGAGAAGGCCTGGGTCAAGTCGATGGGCGGGGTAGTACGTGTTGGGGGCACCAAACTCCAAAGCTTTAGAGAGTGCAGACAGTATCATCTTCTTTTGTTTCATATATCATTTCTTTCAATAAAATCAGTACGTTCTGTGAAGTCATCTTTCCGCCTTTTTAGTTTTTTCTCCCCCCTAATGTCCAACCATCGTGATAAAGCTTTTGAAAAGCTAGCTGTCCTTGAGATTCCGCTTTTAATGTCCAACAGAATTTCTTACAAACACGCAATCTTTTTTTATTTTTTTATTTTAATGTTCTCTGCAAATAAAGTATTTATAGATAAATTAATGAATACAATACACAACTTTAGTGGAGTTAGAATTTCCTACAGTCTTTTCAAAGTCAACACACATTACAATACAAAAAAAAAAAAAAAAAAACAAAATGAGTGATCGAAACCAAAAGATTGAATCCCACCCAATTCCCACAAGGGGAGACCACTTGGTGACGAATTTAAAATAGTCTGATGAACAGACTATAAAATTGCAGCTAGAAGCCGCAGTACAAAGGGGTATGTTGCAACGTTTTGGTCTAGACTGACTGAGAGGAACTATCACATCCACTTTCATTTGATCCTTGGTTAGGGAAAACGGGAACATAGTGTAGCAACCGAAATTTGTGACAAATCACCGACGAGGGGGCGTTACTCTCGGTGGCGGCGCGTGCAGGCCACGCGCCACAGTTAGAGTGAAGTGAACTGTCGGATCTGGAATATCTGAAGCCATAAATCTCGAAACTGTCGCGAATGGTGGTATAATGCTCTCGGAGACGCGACGGCGCATGAGGAGAATGCGCCACACAGAAAGGTGGATTTCTTCCTCCAGAATGACGATCGGCATTTGGAAAAGTTGAAGAAGGGGCGCGTGTCCATCCTTGGTCGCTAGAAAGCGGCAGATCGGCAAAGAGGAACGGTGCTACCAGAAAACAAGAGAAAATGGGAGAAAAAAAAATGGAGAATAAAGGCCATGATCGGCGAGGAAGGGAGGTGGGTGGAGCCGAAACATCAACCCCCTCCCCCTAGTGAACCAAAAAACTTTCTAGAAGCTTCGATGGTACGCTGGAGAGAAACGGAGAGGGGAAGTATATTCTTTTTATTTGTTTAATTTTTCTTTCCGATATTACAACACAATCTAAAATAGGATATTTTTATATCATATTTTATAATAATATTCTTTATTTTAAAATATAATTATAAAATATGTTGTAAAAAATAATTTCCTAAATAATATTGCTAATTTCTTTATAATTTTTTGAAAAAAAAAACATAATAACGTAACTCAATATGTGCCTGATGAGTTAAAACTTAAGCTTTATTATTTTGACATTGTCAGATATTTAAAACTAGAAGGATGTCGTTTTGCACCTCCAATATAGGTTTAAATAGCATTTTTTTTTTTTTTTACCTATTGTTATTGAGATGACAGAAAAAGATGAAAGGAAGAATAAAATAAATGAACGAAAAAGGGGGGAAAAAAATCATTGAAATTCGGAAGACCAAAAAGTTCCTAACTGGGTAGGTCCATGGGCCTATAAAAAATATTGTTGGGTCTGGCTTTAATTGGTTTGGGCCAAGTACTCCCTCCATCTAACATTAATGGACTTGGATCCAGCGCTTGCATTTTTCGTTTAGTCATTATTTACTTTTACATCTTATCTTTATAATTTTTTTTATAAAATATATAGATATTTTTTATAGGCCGTAGGATATGGAATAATAAATAATGACTGACGAGAAAATATTTTTATTTTCGATTAAGAGCATTAGCATTGATTTCATCAAAATCATCTTTAAATTTAACTAAAACTACACGTTTTCTATAAATTTAAAATCATTCAAGCCATAACCCTACGTTGGATTAGTCAAAATAATAATATAATATTATTTTTTTAATAATATAATTTTTTTTTTAAATTTCCTACACTAACCATATGTTAATTAATAATTCCATTTTTACTTAAATTATTGTTTTTGAACTAATTTTTTTCCTCAATCTAATTAATCAATAAATACGTTTTAGAATAAAACGTGGAAAATATTAAAGTAGTTTGGTCAGATATTTTAGAATAAAATATTACTTTTAAAGATAAATAATACATCTTCAAATATGAATAAATACTTAGAGTAGAGACGATAAATACTTTAGCTCATCGTTGAAATTATTAGCATTTGACTACTTCAATACAGATAATTCTATCTTTATTTTTTAAAATTTTAAAAATAAATTGACATTTAGCTAAGCCGATACTCTAACATTTGGGCATCGACCTTTACTAGTTTTTCATTTTCCTTTATAGGTGTTAACAAAAAGTGTCAACCGTCCTCTGGAACTGTTTTTTTTTTTTTTTCTACTGATAAGAAATAACGAGTATATAATTTACATTTTAGGCTGTTATCCTACGTGTGCTCTCTCTCTCTCTCTCAAATTATTAGAATCAATTTCGATATTCTCAATTATTGCGTCACTTGAGAAATATAACTGAATATCTAAATTTGTTATGTGCTTTCATTCTTTTCGTTAAGTAAAAATTATCCGTGATATTATATATATATGTAAATTATTAATTATCTAAATATTTTTACATGTTTTAATTGTGTGATTCATCTAATTGTAACTAGACGAGATTTTGAAGAAAACATTTCCGTTTAGTTCGAATCAAACTTTAAACATGTTTACAATAAGATAATTTTAACATGTGTGACTAGAGACGATAAAATTCATATAAAGAACAACATTTGTTTTTTTTTTTTTATAAATGTCATATAAGTAATAGAAAATTGAATACAAAGAGCATATATACAAAAATAACCTTATAAACTAGTGAACTATAATTTTCTACAAGCATAATATAGTGAGAAATATTGTTTTCCATTATAACTTTTATCAATTTTTATTATAGTATTTTAGATATTCAAATTAAATAAATGCATATTTATTCATTGAAATATATACTAATATACAGTGCATAATTGGAATTACGATTGAAAATATAACTTATAACTTTGAGACTTAGAACTTATATTTGAAGTAATAAGTTTTGTCATTAAAAAGTTATTTACTATTTAGTAACTATACGTTTAAAACACTTTTAAATATGTTACATTTGTTTGAAAACAAATTAAAAAACTGCTTTCTAATATAGAAATGACAATCATTTGATTTTTTAAAAATTATAACCATATTCTTAAAAGTTTTATAATTATCTGAAAGTTGTATATGTATTTTTGCTTATTGACAGTCTTTTCAAAATTTAAACTAGATTTTGATTTTTTGAAAAAGTATGTTTAAGAAAAAACATCAATCGTATTTTTTAACTTATTTGAAATTAATTTTTTTTAATATATATCATCCAAACAATCTAGTTTTTTTATTAAAAAAAATTTAAAACTATTTAATTACTTTTAAGACGGGTAACGCAATCCCAAACAGCCATTATGATATGAAAATATCATTAAAAAAAAAAACTATCAGATTCAATTTGGGCATATGGGCATGCACGGCCATTGCTGAAATTGCAAATTGCCTCCCCGTCGGAAATTTCCAAATCCACAGGACGGGTGCTCTGAAATTGCAAATTGCCTCGGAGTGCTTGACTTGACCCGATCCAAGTGTAGCCAATCATTGACTTCCGACTCGTCTTTGAAATAGGCCGTTCAGTTTCACCGGCGAAGAAAACCTCCATTTCACGAAGAAAGAGATAAACTTGGCAGAGGTAGAGATGTCTTTGAAGGCTTCGAGTTCGTCGAATAATCTGATACTGCCAGTGTCGGATCCTCCACGCGACGAAGAGAGAGGCAAACTCCTCAAAGGCGATGAGAAGCTCTTCCAAGGGTCTGCCATGACCAAACGAGGAGCCTATGCTGCAATCTCTTACATGTCTTGCGCAGGTATATCTCTCCAATAGATTTGAAAATAGAGCTTCCAGTTTCAGTATTGTTTCGCTTTTTATCCTATCTAATTTGCCTCAGAATCTTTATAATCAGTGAATTTGGAAGAATTTAAATTTCAATCGTGTTCTGAATCCATTTTACTTATTTTTCTCGTCAAGGTATGTCTCAACTTAGTTTGTTTATTAAGGTTTAACCTTATGAAGCAGGTAATAAAATTGGCTGCGAAATTCTGTGAGAATTGAGTTTCCAAATGTCTTACTGTAATCCATGATGGGATGCTGAATTTCATACATATTTTATCCTGCTAATTGCTGGTTTTCTATAAATAGCTGTAGTATCCATGTCTTCTCACGAATTCGCAAGCCTATTGGCTATAGCTTAACGAAAATCACATTAGCTAAGGTAGGTGCGATTGTGTTGTTCAATTGGCACACTGCCATTGAGAGATAAAGTCAAGCTTATTTGTTTGTAGCTGGGTTTGTGCGACAGGTGTTCTCGAGATCATTGCCTCATTTCTCAAAGCATTTTCAGACACATCTAGTGCTACACTTAGATTTTAACTCGTGTCCCATTTACTCTGCAGTGCTCTTGATATTGTTCAACAAAGCAGCTCTTTCATCCTATAGCTTCCCAAGTGCAAATGTCATCACACTTTTTCAGGTATTTATTGCAAGGTATAATGAATGAATGAAATAGTGCTTTTGAAGTTCTGAAGTTGCCAAAGTCTTGTATTCCATTTTCCCATTAGATCTTTTATGGATTGTAATGGACTTAATACTAAGGCCTTGAGATGAGATGAAAAATCTGTAAATAGTAGTGAAATAGTTTGTGAATAGTAGTGAAATGATTTGTGAATAGTTGTGAAATGGTTTGAGTTAAGGTGTTTTATGGGATTTTGGAAAAGGAAAGATAAAAAGTTGAATATAAATATTATAAAGTAAAAATATTGTTAGAATATAATTTTTTAATATAACTTTTGTTTTAAGATTTGAAAAAGCTGAATTGTATTTATGTTTTGTTTGGAAGTTTGAGAAAGTTGTAATGATTAAGTAATAATTAAATGAAAAAGTTGAAGAATTGAAATTGAAAAGTATTTGTGTTCGAGTGATGCTTGGATATTGAGATGAGATGCATAAATAAAGTATGATGCTATCAAAGTTTTTCATGTTTTTGTCCTTGTCTTTGTCATCTTTGATTGATCCCCTCTGATCAATTTATTGGCTTTAATAAATTGCAAGGCTTGGCTTTAATAAGACCTTTGTAATTCATTATCATTGGCGATTTTTTTACAAAATATATTTCTGTGTCTATTTATTGGTAATATACTCCTTCTCTCTCTCTCTCTCTCTCTCTCTCAGAAAACAAAGTACATGCTATATGTTGCTGTTCTGCCAAATTACTAGTTAGGCTTTGAAGTTGGACTACCAACAGAAGAATTGTTTGAAGAATTATGTGCATATTTTTAATTTTGTTTCTACTGCAGATGATATGTTCATGTTGTTTTCTCTATGCAATGAGACGCTTGAAGATAATTTCTTTCACAGTAGGTGAATCTTTGACCGTGTCTGACAATGCGACAACATTTGTACCATTGAAGACGTTAAGGCACACCTTTCCTCTTTCAGGAGCCTATTTGCTTTACATGGTAGGTATATTTCATTATGCTGAAAAAATTCTTTTGGTGTTTGAATGTTAAGTACATTATTTGTTAGTTATTTATAATGTCTGCTATTCCTCTATATCTCTTTGAAAGCTGGCCGTTATGGAGTCTGTCCGTGGAGTAAATGTTCCCATGTACACTACCCTCAGGCGGACTACTGTGGTCTTTACAATGGTTGTGGAATATTTTCTGGCAGGGCAGAAGTACACATCTTCTATTGTTGGAAGGTAAATGGCTTTTTATACAGAGATTTTAAACTTTTGCCCTCAAACAGTTCACTGCATAAGGCACTCGATTGTCAAGGGTAGCCCTGTGCATATTCTGTTAACATAATTGATTAAAGATCAGGTACAATGCTAGTAAGAATTCAAAGATGATTAAATGAAAGGCTTATGATTGCTATTTTTTGTATTAAGCATGCAAGATGTGCTTTTAAGAAATGAGAAGCCTGGTTCCACACCTATAATTAAACAATTTTCCCCTCTTTAGATGACAGTATAAAGTAGAATCTTGCTCACTATATTAGTAAGACGATATGTGTCTGTGTGTGTGTGTATGAAATCCTAAATAAGATATTCAGCTTCATAATTGTAAATTTCTTCCTTGTTAATCAGTCAGGCAGTTAACATAAGTGAGAGAAGTCTTATGCAAAAGGTTATTGTTGTTGTTGGTAAAATCTTACCATTTGTAGTGAAAGACTAAAGTGTGTGCCATGCTTCTTGTGCAGACAAACCCATATTGCACACCCTCTAACCCCTTTAGCTTCATCATTTGTAAAACCTTGTGTTACTACAGATAGTCGTGAGACATTTTACTTGAATGCCCAAGTTTCTAATTCCCTCATTTAACTGAAAAAATTTAAGAATGTTATCAGTGTTGGATTGATCGTTCTTGGTGCATTTATTGCGGGAGCTCGGGACCTCTCTTTTGATGGCTATGGCTATGCTGTTGTTTTCTTATCCAACATCACCACAGCAATATATCTGGCAACCATAGCTCGTGTTGGTAGTACCATAACCTTTGAGAATCTTTGAATGGGATTTTCTCTTTGCCTGCTTTGCATCTTTTTTAGATATTCACTGTTTTTTTTTTCTCAGGGAAATCCAGTGGTCTGAATAGCTTTGGCCTTATGTGGTGCAATGGTAAGCTATCAGTTCCCGACCTGAATTTGTCATTTGAATCTCATACCTTTCCTGCAAATAAAGTGATGCATTTATTTTAGTCTATCTATGACACAGAACAATAATGCTCTTCTATTACAGGAATAATATGTGGACCAGTTCTGCTGTTTTGGACTTTTGTTCGGGGTGACTTGGAGATGACAATTAATTTCCCTTACTTGCTCTCACCTGGTTTTTTGGTACTATTTGCTCATTGGTGAAATCTCAGATAATATATATAGATAGATATGTGAATATATATATGTTTATATATATTTCATGGTTGGAAGTCATCTTGAATCTCCGTGCATGTTCTTTGTTGCAGTCAGGAGGGCAGCTTTATCCAATATTTTCCTGTATACACACCAATATATCTTGAATTTCATCCTCGAACAGCATACCTCTTGTCTATTTTCCTTTTTTGGTTATCGTTGTTTAAATTTCTTCCAAACACCTATAAAAAAAAAATTTCTTCCAAACTGTCCTGTTTGCTATTATGGTTACTCCTCTTATAGTCCCCCCCCCCCCGGGCGGCCAAAATGGCTTTCCAAAATTGAGTGTGCATATTGTTCTTGAAGCTCTATACAAGGTTAGGGCAAAATCTTCCATCAGAATGCCATTCGTTTTTCGGCTCATGGATTTTATTTTAATACATAATGCATTCGCAGTATATTTTATAAAACTTAGAATAAATCTCCTGTGCTGAATTTCTTTAGAGAAAATCTACAATCTCTGTGTGTGTATGTGTGGTACATGTGCATGAAACCATGCAGCTGTGTGGTTGCACATGCTTGCTCGTGCATTGGTTTGTAAACAATGACTTGTAGTATTGTGGGTGTGCTTAGATATCCCACGGGATCTTCTCATTTTTTTAATCAATCAAAGGTTTGAGTCTATTAATAATGAGTCTTTAAGTTTAGTGTCCTACTTTGTTGTGGAATTATTGTATTCAGTGTTCACGCTGATATAAATAATTGACTAGTACTTGCTCGTGTCGTTACTTATTTGGATGGTTTCTACAAACTTGATGCATAATGTTTTCATTCTATTTGTGCAGGCCGTGTTACTTTGTTCATGTATATTGGCTTTCTTCTTGAACTACAGTATATTTCTGAACACGACTCTCAATTCAGCACTGACACAGACAATTTGTGGAAATTTGAAGGTTTGTTTTGCCAACTTTTCCTTGCATCTTGCATGTACTTGCACACGGTTTTGTGGCTTGAGATATGACAGTGTTGTGTGGTACCTACAGCAGTGCATTAGTACATCTCTTGTCTATTCGAACTGGCCAAGCCATTAATGTAGGGTTCAACCAGTTAGAACAAATATCATAAGAACTTGGTGAAATGATTGTAATGTATATGATTATTCAAGTTTCCATCACGTACAATTCTGTTCATAAATATTATGCATAATTTTTTGGGCACATCATTTCTATTCTCATACTGTAATTTGATGGTTATTGGGTTCTCACAGGATCTTTTTACCATTGGATTTGGCTGGATACTTTTTGGTGGGCTTCCATTTGATTTTGTGAGTACAAAATGCTCTAGCTCAGAGGGCATATTTACTGTGTGTGTTTGTTTGTATTCCCTTCTTTTTTTTTCCCATTATTGTTATGCTAATGGAATCTGAAGATCGACGTGTTATGTTTTCAGCTGAATGTTATTGGGCAACTTCTCGGTTTTATTGGCTCTGGTCTGTATGCTTACTATAAGCTCGTGGGGAAATAACTTCTCAAGCCGTTTCATGGCTGACCTTTTCATTGGAGATAGTGAGTTTTTGCCATATTGTTTTCTCCTCCAATCCTGGTTTAATTGGGGAGTGAGACACACAGGTACGACGACGATGACGACGAGAGATTTCTGCAGATCCAACTTTTTTCAAAGGGATCAAAACCTGTGTATTCGGAATGAGTTTATTTTTAGATGTGGGTGGGTTTAGAAAATAAAAATGGCATCTAGGCACCCTCAAAGCCATGCCAATGTAATAATTCTGAGTATATGCTTTGTAGTGTGATGATTCTTTATTGATCCCTCTTCTTGGGCGTGCTGTTTTATCACAGCAAACATTGAATAGGCACAAATTGTAGGAGAAATAGGTGGTCAGAGATTCTTTAGTCTGAATACAAAATGTAGATCATACTTCAAGTAATCTCGATTTTACCAACAATGGCGATCTTGTTGCAACACTTGTGCTTACATTTCTCAAACCATCGACAATATTCATTTGCGTCTTGAAAAATTCTTTAAAATTGAGAAGGTTCTTCTTGTTTGTGATAAAACTAGTATTAATTTTCATATTAAATTTATTATCTTCAATCACATCATATCATTGACCGCGTCTCGACGAGAGATAGAGAGCCACCTATTCGACAGTTGGCGCGTGAGACAGTTATGCCCTTCAAAGCTATATATCAACCCCAACTGTCACTCCCGCCAAAAAACCCCCCTGCAAAATAAAAAAGAAAGCCTCTGTCTCTCTCTCTCTCTCTGTTTTTCTTTTTTGCCTATTTCCTGGAAACTAGGGGTATTGAGAGCGGGGTTGTTTCGACCGGGAGTGGGGATGGTTGATGGTATTCTGATAATTCACGAGGACGATCTCGCCCCTAGTGTTTCGGTGGAGAGGCGTCGGCGCTCTCTCGCTTTGTGCATCTCTTCCTCGTTGATCGTCGATGGGCTTTGTCGCAAGGGTTCTCTCTATAGGAAGCTTCCTATGGAGCCCCTCAAGCTCTCTGTGCTCAAATTGGACGGCTCTTGCTTCGGTAATCTCTCTGGTTTGTTTCTGTAATTGTTTTTTTAATATTATCTTCTCCTATGCTTTGTTTGGTTGCAGAGAAAATGTTAGTAGTCTAGTTGGTTGCTGAGAAAGTTGATTATGTGCTTTGCGTCATTTCGGTGTCTAGAGTTGGAATAAACTCGCCACTAGTTTAATATTAGGTTCCTATATTCTGGCAAAATATCCTCTGATTCAGGATTTCAATTTCATTTCTTCTCCTACTATTTTGTTCTCAGCATTAGACTTAACGATAATATTCGCTGGACTTGACGTTTAAAGTCCCTAACATATTCCAATTTTCCCCTCGATTCACCACCCCCCTCTATATATATATGTGTGTGTGTGTGTGTTTTATATAGGGGGTAGATGAACCAATTCATATGCATGATTTTGCAGATATTGAAGTTGAAAAGACAGCCACTGTTGCTGAACTCAAGCAGGCTGTGGAGGCAGTCTTCGGTCACATGCCACAGAAGGGGCCGTGCAAAATTTCATGGTATATTCATTTATTATTTTTTATAAATTTTGTAAATGCAGTGATCAAAGATTTTCCTTTCCAGGCCAGTATTTTTGTTGTGAATTTCAAATTTTGTTTTTCTGTGCCTCTGGAAAATCTTCAAAGAGGTAGCACATATAAGATGTTAAGTATAGTTCAGTTAACCAAACACTTCTGTATTTGCCAGAAGTGTCATATAATGTATACAGTCAAGATAGTAAAATTCAATTTCGTTTCATTTCCTACGTTTTTATCGGTTGTCAAACAGAGCACATGGGGATAATTATTATATATTCCTGACATTGAATTACTTATTGAATCTGGTTCATGGAGGTCGCATCTATGGGGACATTTCTGCTTGTGCTATAATGGTCAAAAGCTAGTCACAGAAACTGACTCCATCAGAAATTACGGCATCAAGGATGGTGCTCAGGTTTGTGGCAGGTTTCTTCTGGTTTATTATTAGAAGATATTCGTCATAGGGTTGACAATTTAGATGTTGATGAGACTCTAAAACTGTTTTCTTTTTCTAATCAGGTGATGAAGCACTAAAACTGTAAAAAGATCATTTATATGGGAATCAATTGGGTAACTGATTGAAGTTTTCTTCTTCTATTAAGTTTTTCCAAGTTGGGGATATGCTGGGGAAAAATTAGAATATAATTCATCATATTTGTTTTCTCAACGTCTTCACACTGAGAAATATTGAAGCAGTTGCTACCATATATTACTTGCTAACACAAGCTGTGAAAGCATATAGGTATTGCTTCAATTGAACGTCAAATGATTGTCTAACACACGATACTTACATAATTATCAGAACTGTATTGAACATCAACCTAAAAAAAAGTCAGTTCTGAGTACCATTGGTTTGACCTTTCTGGTACCGATTTATATATATAGTGAATATTTCTTACATAATTCTTCTAATAAAAGTACATGAAAGAATAATTATTAAGCATAGATAGATAGTATATCCCACCAGTGAAGCTCTTATAGTTCGGTTATATCTAAACTTGGAATTCCAGTTCACTTTTTCAGTCCGGTTCTGTTAACTGTACTCGTAAACTGCCGAAATTGACAATCACCTTAAAGACAGCAACTCAACTATTATTCCATGGCTGAATCATTTGTTCTCTCGTTACTTTTCTTATTTTATCATTGGGAACTTGCATCTTTGTGTTGATAAATTTAATAAATGTTTAAAAGTTGAAGTTTACTGCTGTCAACTCCTTTCTTAAAGTTTATCATTCTTGTTCTGATATGTATAGCTTAAGTTTGTTCGGCATGTTGCAATTGGCTACATCCTGAGAAAGAGGCGAGCAAAGAAACGTGTTGTTGGCTCTAAGCAAAAGTTGTAAGGCTCTATCCATTATCCATGGCCTTGACTCTTTTATTAAATTTCACTTATAATTGTCTATATATAAAACAGAACTTGCATCCACTGCACTAGTCCACACAAATCAGGAATGACATTGTCACTGGTAAATGTGGCACCAGTACAGCCCATCTTTCCTGTGGCTCAAATTACACTGGTCTCAAGTGTAGCATTAGGAAACTCAGATTATTTATTTGTATGCTGCATTAAGGTCGAGCAATACGATAGAACAATTTAGCTTTATGATTTTCCTCGAATATGTGAAGCATAGAGCTTAATGAGATTGATATTTCAGGGACTGTGTAGGTTGGGACAAGGTGGTGTAATGGTTGATTACATTTAATACTGTTGTAAGTAAAAAATCTCAAATGGAGTAGTATGAGGATCAAGAGTCGATACTTGCCTCTGTCATTTTGCCCACATTATATAAAGGGCGCGCTTCTTACTTGGATCATCCTTGCGAATTTAAGGATCTAAGGCTGTTCCTCTGCCAGGGGAGTCACTGTAGAGCTTATGAACTGTGGGATTTGGTGCTGACTCTGTCCTGGTGGGAACTGCTGCCAATTGCAGTTATTGACATCTTATAGGAATTATTTTAAAAGGCCTCGATCTTTTGTTGTCCATTTCTTTTGAAAAATAAAAGCTAATGCTGATCCAGGCTCAGAAAAATTTCCTTCCCCTTTCACCTGTCAGCTAGTCATGTGGTTGTCTTAACTGGGAATGAAGAGTTCTTCAGACAGCAACGATAAGGAGATCAAAAGCGATTTGCTACCTCTCTAAGCTGAGAAGCCCCACGTGATATCCAAAAAAAAAACATGTACTAGTGCTGGTCAAGTAAAATCTTAATCAGGAGGTTAGGCATCCTTACAGGCTAATATGAAGGAAATTAAAAATGTACTGTGCTTTCTAGATTTCATTGTCCAAAGCTTTTGTGCCCACCGGCAAATCTGGTTCTTCATTCACTTTTGTTGAACTTGTAGATGGTGTAATTGGAAAATTTCAGGTCAACAATGCAAGCAAATAGCTGTGAAGAGGGGGAAACGAATGATAAGAAAGATAGTGATTGCGGTGACATCGAGAAGGGGGAGGTCCTGCATTACAATAAAAAGGATCGGCGTTTGATTCAATACCGCAAGTCCAGGATGGCTGGCCTACTGGGAGGGTGGAACTTAAACGCCCGGCTATCAACTATTAGGAGGAGGAAGATTGTGGGCTTGGCTTGTCCTGCAGGAATTGCCAATGGTTTGGTGGGTGGTTTTAGAAAGATCATATGGCTTTGCAGAAGAAAACCCAATTCTGGGAGGATACACGGGGAAAGGATCGATGCTTCTGCTTGAATTGGTTAGGTAGGATCCATTTCTTCAAATTCCTTTGCGCTATACTGTTAAATTCTCAACACCTTCAAAATTGTGTTCTTAGTAAAAATATTGAGCCGATGTATGTCAGTTAATTTTTCTTCATGGGGGATGATCTTCCAATGCTCAGATTCAGGACACCAATCAAAAGTTTGAATAGGTAGTTCACAGGGGGGAAATTACCGCATGCCACGTGGTTTGCTGAATAGCATCGTGATCACTTTCGTACACTTAAAATGTCTACTTGTGAGAGTCCTTGAAGTTGTTCACCCTCCGAGGATGGCTGCGATGTAGCCACAAACCATCCTGACCGTCCCGTGGATGGTGCGCAACCATCCATGCGGGGAAAGGGTTCCCATCCCCCTTGACGGGCCGAAACACTGGAAGCGTGTTCCCGTCTCCGTCGGAGACAACAATCATCACACGAGAGGGGGACCTCACTCACTCCCTCCTTTTTTTTTTCTTATAATATTTTTCAAAATTGTTTCAGTTTTATCTAATTAGATTTTAAATATGATTGTTTTAAATTATTTTTATGTTGATGTGCATCATGAAATAGCATTTTGGACTGCGTGTTTATTTGATTGAGATTATGACATGGTAGATTTCTACCCTGATTATCAGTTTATCATTTGGACAAGAGTAATGCAATTCATTATCTTAATTTTTATCATTTCATAATGTAACATTAGATGATTGAAGATTATTTATTATATTTTACTTATAAATATATAATCTAATGTCATATCATAAGATTATAAAAAAATAATAATAAATAAATGATGGATAGATTTTTTCTTCGGATCAAACCAAACCCCCGCCCCAGGCGGGGCGCCGAAAAAAGGGAAACTAACACAACAGCTTTTTTCCTCATGTAATATTGTCTTTTATATCTAATGGTCTAAACATGAGGTGAAACAAAATAGGGATAGTTACGTAATAAACCGTAAAAGAGTTTGATCTTGGATTCTCGTTGAATTATATAATAAAGTTTCGATTGCATAATCCCTATCCTAAAATGAACGAAGGCGTTCACTCTTTGCTTCCTCATTTTCTTGGGATGAATTGAATAAAGGACAATGTTAGAGTGTATCAAATGTGCACACCAGNCGTTTCGATTGCATCAATCCCTATCCTAAAATGAACGAAGGCGTTCACTCTTTGCTTCCTCATTTTCTTGGGATGAATTGAATAAAGGACAATGTTAGAGTGTATCAAATGTGCACACCAGTGCAAATGAGTTTTTTTTTTTTTTTAATATTTTTTAAACATTCTTAATTATTAAGAAAATAAAAATAAATATATATAAATTCATTAATAATAATTTCTTTAACTATTAAAAAAATAAAAATATATGATTGAGCATATTTGATTTCTTTTAATAAATTGTTCGATGAGGCCTTATAGGTTTTTGTATTGTATACAACAATTTTTTTTATTAACAAAAATGATTAAATTATCGTTTTTTAGTACTTTGTTTGGTTAAATCCACTAGACTAAATTATATAAAATACAGGACTCGGCTCTCAATTATGATAATTCGAGAATCAATTACCCCCCCCCCCAAAAAAAAAAAAAAAAAGAGAATTATGAACAATTACAATAGAGCTGTTATTGCCTTCCCGACTTATTACTGCTAATCCGATTAATTTTTATTAGATATTATATTTAAAAAAATCTGTTGTACAACATATAAAATTTTATGCCTGATATCTTTCGCTTTAATGGAGATGAATATTAAATTCAAGATCCTCTGTCTAATTGGCTAATCAACGACCTTTTTCACTTATCTTAAAAGGGGCGAATATTCTAATCATTTAATTTTCGTAATGTGTTTCAACCAAAATAAAAGAAAAGGAAAGAAGAAAATGAAAAAGACACTCAAGTACACGTGTAATTTTGCTTTTGATATATATAAGTAAACTAATAATTTATTTATTTATTTTAAGGATTAATTTATTTATTTTAAGGTGATTTTGACTATTAATTAATGAAAAGATACTAAAATTCAAAATTGGATAGAGATAAATACTAAAATTCAAAATTAGTCTCATAATATTTATTATTCTTAATAAAAGTTAGTCTTTGCAAATATTATTAAATATTTAAAAATTTCACGCTCTTTTGTAAGTTTATGATTTGATCTCTTTTTTAATTTTAGATTCTAAAAAATTGTAATAAAAATTTCAAGAGATCCGGTCGGCCTGCGACTGCAGTATGAAAGTCGTAATGCCATCCGGATGAATTAACGAGCGGCCCACCTTTGGAGGCACCGGCGCCGCTCAAGGACAAATGTATGTTGCTTCCAGTTTCTCAGGCTCCATTCATCGGATTGATTTCTCTTAAGGGACACGTGTGA
>QEOT01003438.1:4108-18887 GCA_003123785.1 Pterocarya stenoptera | reverse complement strand
CCCATTGGTTGTGATATATGACCTGCACTAATTCAAGAGCATCTTTTATTCTGTCTGTGGCTCTGTGCTATATTTGATTAGTTTAAAACTTTATGATTTTTTTTTCTAGGTGTAGATGAGTTGGTTATTCAGGACTTCTGGGTTCAAATTTGTTAGTCTTCAGTGAAAATTTGCATTGTTAAAGCCATAGTCCTCGGGCGAAATAGAACCTCCTCCCCAATTGGAGTGGATTGTTGTATCACGGGCACAATCTCATACAGGCACATGAAACATACTTTTTTGGTGAAATAGTCTTTGATTATTAGATATGTTGCATAAAAATTCCTGTTGAAGCAGCTTTCCCCAATAAATGATCAAATTATTAGTTTGGAGTGGAAGCAAATTACTTTGTGCAAACCTCTGAGATGTAAAAAGAACATGGCTGTATCTACATGGAGTTATAGGGAGCCAAGGTACTTAATTAGTGCATAGCATGATTCAAAGTTCTTCCAATAGTGTTATACATTATGAATACTCATATTCATGTCAAATGCTACTATTTAACTTTACAGAAACATATTATATCTTATTTTCCTTAATTTTCTTGGGGACTTGCATCGAAGCTTAATGGTTAGTGACTGTTTTGTCCACATTGGAGCTAGCAAGCTTGCTTTTTGTCTTGCTGACCGACCAGTGTGTAAGGCTTATCAATCTGCCAGTAGGACTATTGAGAAGCAAAGTGATACATTTGTTGAAAGATGCTATTTATGAAAAGATTAAACTTGTTATTCTAATAAATGGACCAGGCAAATATTCCTGTTAATATAGTAAATCTTTCAGCTTTTCATTCTTTCCCATTGAGATAAGGCAGTAATTTGATTGGGACAAATGCAAGATCTGTTGTTTGTACTTGGACTTCTGTGTTATTGATGATCACAAAATTTGCAGCTTGAAGAATGCTCTCGACAATGATGGTGGCTGGACGGATCTTGGGAGTAGGTCAATCATGGAAAAATCAAGTAATACCGGTTACACAGAGTGGTTCCTTGCCAAGGATCATCTGCAAGTGGGCGACATGGTGCGTTCCAGAAAGCCTCCAAACTCATCCAAACCTGAAAACATGGATGTCCCAGAAGGGACAGTAGTGGGTTTGGAACGTGACACAGATAGAGATGGTTTTGTTTTGGTTAGGGTCCATGGCATCCATGACCCGTTAAGGGTTCATGTCTCAACTTTGGAGCGGGTAATGTTAGGCTTGGCAGCTGGGGATTGGGTACGCTTGAAAGAAGAAGACAAGAAGCACTCACCAGTAGGTATAATTCATTGCATCAATCGAGATGGTAGTGTGGCAGTTGGGTTTATAGGGATGGAAAGTCTTTGGAAGGGAAGCTCTACAGAGTTCCAGATGGCAGAATTTTATTGTGTGGGTCAGTTTGTTAGACTGAGAGCCAATATTCTGAGCCCTCGATTTGAATGGCCTCACAAAAGGAGTGGAACTTGGGCTACAGGGAGAATTTGGTGGATCCTACCAAACGGGTGCCTTGTAGTCAAGTTTCCAGGAATGTTGACTTTTGGAGATGAAGGGACCACCTTCTTGGCTGATCCAGCTGAAGTAGAAATTGTTACATTTGATGCTTGCCCGGGGATAGTAAAGAAATATCATCATCTTGAGGATTTTCACTGGGCAGTGAGACCACTTCTGATTACACTGGGCCTATTTACAGCCATGAAGTTGGGCATCTTTGCTGGAAAGAAACTGGGGAGGTCAAATGTGAAGAAGCAAGAGGCCAATGCAATTCAAACTGACAGCCAACATATGGATGGTCAAAATGCTGGAAACTCTGGGTGGATCCCTCCAAAAGTGGCAAAGATGCTTTTCTGAGGTGGTGTCTGCCCTGCTCGGTATCTGTTGTGCTTATATTATCTGCCAAAAGCTGGTTATGTTTGCCAAAGAGTTCATTCAGATTGGCATAGCTAGTCAGTTGGCTAGTGAAGGGCATTTGGCGTTCTGCTAAAAAGTGCAATAGGAAATAATATTTCTGCCAAATGCCTATATATCCTACAGCACAAACATGTCTGCCTGTTCATAATTGTAAAGATTCACTTGTGCTAGTCTTGAGTAATTTTCCGTGATAGTTGTTAATGTTGGCTGGTTTAGCTTGTGAATGTGCTCATTTTGTGACTCTGGGAAACCAAGTCCTTTAACACGGGACCGGTTATGAATAGAGTGGCAATATGCAGCTTTGTGGACTCATTATTTCGTTTTTGGGTACTTCCAACGAAGTTGGACGACGGTGTGGGCTTGAGAAGAAACCCGAGACCGCTCCTGAGAGAGAGAGAGAGAGGGAGGGCTTGTGGGCAGAGAATGGGATTGGAGGGAAAAAGACGAGAAGCAAATGCTGACATTGGAGAGGGCGACAAAGTTTAGTTTCGAAAGAGCCTACTAACTTACTAAGCTTCCGCCATGATCTCTCTTTTCTCCCTAAAAAAACAAGTATCATTAGAGAATTATAAGATATTTTATAATAATATTTAAATTTAATGTTTAATTAAAAAATGGAAATATTCGCTTAAAACTTGCCCAGTCCATCGAGGGGAATAATGAATATTTAGCCATTAAAAATCTTCCATTATTTATATTCTTTACCTTTTAACTCAAAAAAAAAAAAAAAAAAGGTTTGATCAGTTTATATTTTAAGTTTCAGCATTATATATATATATTGAACAAAGGTTTAAGCATTATATTGAGCCTCGTTAAAAAAGTGGTTGGTCTTCATCAATCATCAATACTACCAACAACAGTTTTTGTTCTTCCTTCGCGTCAACGACCCATACCTGTTTGAGTTTGAGTTTGAGTTTCTTGCAGCCCAAAAGCATCCCCATAGAAAGAGTTCAAACCATAGCGGATTTTGAATTCCTTCATGTTAGCCCAAGAATGGCAATCCAAACTGACGACAGACATCACATCATAGCTCAAATGGAGGAAAATTTACAATGGCTGCTGATGTCGTGTTTCATGGCCTAGGCAACTCTATGTTATGGGTGCTTAAAAACTGGTCTTGCAGAGATGAAGAATGTTGAGCTCGGGGTACATGGTACCTCTGATGCTCAAATTAGTTTTCGTGTTTGATTATGAAAAGAATATATCTTAAGAGAAATATTGTAATGAGAAAGTATATTGAAGTTAACCTTTTTATTGATCGTGTGTGATGCCTATTTATACCCAACGGTCTGGCCTTCATGGTAGTGGAATGTCGCTCGGTAAGAGATCGGATACTCATGTTGTCCACCTGCCATGCTACAAGACATTCAGGTTAGATAGCAACTGCTCCTGACACAGAGCCTCATGTTGGGCATATCGAGCCCCGGGATGCACTGAATGTGCGTGCCCTCTCCTCACAGTCTCTCCATTTCATCAATGCGGTATGACCTCTGCCAGGTATTCAGGACACTTGCCTTTGACACGGGGACTCCTATCGTGTGTACCGAACACTAGGCCGCATTGAATGTGGGGTGTCTTCTTCTCTAAGTTTCATCTACTTCATTAATGCGGCGTGGCCTCACTCAAATATTCTTCCCCTTCTGTCATGTTTGGATGTCGATATTTAAAGTCGGTGAGTGTCCCTGTCCGTTGGTTAGTGGGGTGTCAGACTATCTTCCCTGCCATTTGCCATAGTTTCATATCTACCCATCTTTAGTTTGGTCTTTGAAGTATACTCAGCCCAACCCAGACCTCATATTTGAACTCAAGCTCGGGCCTTTTTAGTGTGCTCGGCTCAGCCCAAACTTCATGTCTGGGTTCTAACCTGAGCCCTTCTCCTGGTCTGGCCCTCGACCTAGGCCCTTCTCCTGGTCTAGCCTAAGGGATAACTCCCCTAACAATGGTCATCCCCATTTTCTCTTTCTCATATGTATTATTTGCTATACTTTTTAATGGAAGTTACAAAATATAATGATAAAATAGATAAGAAGAATATTGGGCCACCTACGACCCATATCGAGCACTTGGGCTCATTTAGATAGTGAGATGAGATGGGATGATTTTAAATTAGTTGAATAAAATATTGTTAGAATATTATTTTTAATATTATTATTGTTTTTGTATTTGAAAAAGTTGAATCGTCTATTATATTTTATATAAAATTTTAAAAAAATTATAATAATGAAATAAAATAATTTTTATATCCAAACGAGTCCCGATGCCCAAGATCAAGCTCCCACTTTGCTTATGCCAATAATAGCCACCTTCGTGTGTAATTTTTTGTATTGTGTTTTATTATTATTATTATTATTTTGATAAATTTTATGCAATAGTCATTATTTATTTTTCACATTTTATTTATAGTTTTTTTTTATCGAGTGTTTTTATAAAGTATGATAATATTTTTTTATAAAAATATTTTTTTATAAGATATATAATAATAAATTGTAATTGATGAGAATTTTTTTATTTTATTTGAAAGTTTTAAAACTTTAATAAAGATATTTATTTATTTAATTCACTCGAAAACTACGTCAGTACAAAACTGCAGACAAGTTTCATTGATGTGATGTATGATTAACGCTACGTGTGTTTGGAAAAGCCAGCCATGTCTATGGTAAGAAGGAAGATCTGTGAAGCAAATTATTCGATCTGCACCCCAATTAACAGTTGCCATCATCATCATCCAGGATCTTGTAATTTACGCTGATCCCGGATTTGCGTGCGTGAGCTGCATCGCCCTTTAAATAAGTTAAAAGGGTTATTAAGAGGAAGAGTTGGCCTATTTCAAACGTCATTTGCCTAATTACGTACAATCCACGTGATCACTGCTCTAAAAATGTGCAATAAATCAAAAGCCTACCTAGCTCGCTCACGTCACTAACTGCCAAACATACGCCAATGGGGGCAGAGCATGTGAGCCTCGCTTGGGGGTTTATGGCAAAATGTTTTTATCAAGAAAAGTATTATTTTATCCATTTATTTTGATATTTTATATATTTTAATTTTTTTATTTTATAATTAAAAAAGAGATTATTAGTATATTAATATATTTTTATATTTTTTAAAAATATTTTAAAATGATAAAAAAATATAAATAAATAAAATAAAATAATGAATTGGATCAAGCAATCAGCTTGAGCGGCCCTACTCTTCCACTAATAAGTACTGTACTACTCTTCACTCCACACAGGGCCATAGGCTTCTTTTTTTTTTGAAAACAAACCTTGTATATTTCTATTAATCAGTAATTGTATCAGTACAATTTGTATCTTTAAAAACTTGTAAAGCTATAAAGTCTGGGTATTCCTCTATCCATATCTTCTCATAATCACACTTGAAAGAATTCTTTGCTAGCAGATGAGCCACCTCATTCCCATCTCTTCAGACATGCTGCACCCTCCATGCTCCTCTCATCTTCAAAACAGTCTTGATGTCCTCTATGACATGACCAACAGATGACAAATCCTCCTCTTCTCTCAGGACAGCTTTCACCACCAATTCAGCGTCTCCCTCTAAGATCACTCTATTGAACCCAAGTGAATTGCACAACTCTACTGCATACCATAGAGCCACAGTTTCAGCCTCCATAGGATCTTGGACTGGACTCTTATTGTAACTAGCACAAGCCACAATATCTCCTTTGTCATCTCTCAAGGCAATGCCTATTCCCAGGCTATGTTTACTGAAGGCAGCATCCCAGTTTGCCTTAATAAATCCTTGGACAGGTTTTTTCCATCCAAGTTTAGCTCTATCATCCCTTCTTTCCTCTGTAGGTACTGTAGGCTCTCCACCCCTTCCATTTCCTTTAGCTTCACGAAAGTCTTCCAAAGTAGCCTTAGCTATTCTGACCAAGCTCTCAGGATCCTTAAATTTATCTTAAAAAATAAAGGAGTTTCTTCTTAGCCATAACATACGCATTAAAACTGCAACAAGTTCTAGTTCCTTCACTGACAATCTGTTCATGAATTTATCCCATAACAATAGAAAATTGTCTTCTGCACTGGACCATTTCTGAACTGTTCTAAAAGATGCTGCCCATACATCTCTTGCTGCTGGGCATTGCCATACTACATGCATAGATGTCTCATCTTCTTGACTACATACTGGACAGGTTGCTATATCCACCAGTTTTCTTTTCCATAGATTCTTCTTAGTAGCTAGAATATCATTCCCCAGCTTCCAAAGGAAAGCTTTGGTTCCTCCTGGTATCTTCAATCCCCATATACTCTTCCACTTCTTGTCCTTCTCACCTTCTTTGGATGTTTCCCCTATTACGGATTTTTTCCTACCTTGCTCAACAAAGTAAGCACTCCTCACTGTGTATTGTCCCTTATTAGAAGGCCACCAAATCATTCTGTCCTCTGAGCCAAATTTACTCACAATGATGTTGCAAATCACTTCAGCTTCCTCCTTCATAAACACTTCCCTCACTAGTTCCTCATTCCACCCATTTCCTTCAGAGTTCATTAGGTCACATACCTTGGCATTGCTGTCAAGAACCTTAACAGGAGAATGAACCCTAAATGAGGATGGAAAGTTTAGCCATTTGTGACCCCACACATTTATACTTTTCCCGTTTCCCACTCTCCATCTCAGCCCCTCCTTCAGTAGGTTCAAAGAGCCCCAAATGCTTCTCCAAATTAGAGAGGGAGAATAACTCAAACTTGCATCCAGCAGGTTTTTTCCTTTATAATACTTCTCTCTAAAAATAGTTGCTGCCAAGGAATTAGGAAATTGCCAAAGCCTCCATGCTTGTTTGGCCAATAAAGCTGTGTTAAAACTATCAATATCCCTAAACCCCATGCCTCCTTTCGACTTCTGAAGCCCCAAGTTTTCCCAACTCTGCCAATGAATTTTCTTTTCTCCCTCTGTACTGCCCCACCAGAACCTAGATAACATGCTATTGATCTCTTTACATAGATTCTTAGGTAGTTTAAAAACACTCATCGTGTAGGTTGGAACTGCTTGCAATACAGCCTTGATTAAAACTTCTCTCCCAGCAGGTGACAGGTACTTGTTCTTCCAACAACTGATTTTCTGCCAAATCCTATCTTTTATCCCTTTAAAGGAGCTATACCTAGACCTTCCAACCACTGAGGGTAAACCAAGGTATTTCTCATAACAACCGCAAGCCACAGAACCCCCTTCCTTCATAATTAAATCTCTGTCCTCAGTCCTTGTGTTAGAGCTAAAAAAGATGGAAGTTTTACCTTTATTCAGAAACTGACCCGAGGCCCTTTCATAGACCTTAAGTAGTTCCATAAGCTTCTTCCATTCCTCCTCTTTTGCCCTACCAAAAAGGACACAATCATCTGCAAAGAGCAGATGATTTATCCTGGTTCCTCCTCTTGCTACAGTCACACCTCTTGTAAGGCCACTTGCATCAGCATGATTGAGCAGAGAGCTCAACCTTTCAGCACAAACCAAGAATAGATAAGGGGAGATTGGGTCCCCTTGTCTCAAACCTCTCATAGGAACTATTTTTCTCCCTGGCTTACCATTAATTAAAACTGAATAGCTCACTGTTAGGACACACTCCATGATGAGATTTATCCACTTTTCACAAAACCCAAGCTGTCTCATAACTGCCTCCAGGTACCTCCATTCAATCCTATCATAAGCTTTAGACATATCTAGCTTGATTGCCATGGACCCAACTCTGCCTTTTTGTCTTGTCTTCATGGCATGGAGGGCCTCATAGGCCACCATAATGTTATCAACAATCAACCTTCCTGAAATGAATGCACTTTGTGTTGGGGAAATAACCTCTGCCAGTATCTTCTTTAATCTGTTTGCCAGTACTTTAGAAGCAATTTTGTAGCCCACGTTGCACAGACTGATAGGTCTGTAATCACTAACCTCAACTGGATTTTTAACCTTAGGAATCAGGGCTAAAAAAGTGTAGTTTGACAGTCTGTCTATCCTGCCTCCATTTAAGAACTTCAGAACTGCTTCACTTACTCTGTCACCCACAATATCCCAGTGATTTTGATAGAAACAGGCCCCTAAACCATCAAGTCCAGGAGATTTTAGTGGAGCCATTTGTTTGATAGCCATTTCTACTTCATCTCTGCAGAAATCTTTAGATAAAAAGACATTCATCTCCTCTGTAACTCTCGGCTGCACTGTCCTGAGACACTCTTTTATATCCTCTTGAGAAGGTTTTGATGATGAGAACAACTCCTCAAAATAACCATGAAAAGCTTCTTCTATATCCCTCCTGCTGGACAACTTAACACCTTGTTCATTATGGATATGAACAATTCTATTTTTCCTCCTCCTCTCATTGGCACAAGCATGAAAATATTTAGTGTTTCTATCTCCATGTTTGTACCAATGCCTTTTAGCCCGTTGTCTCCACCTCATATCCTCTTGCTCAAGCAAACCATCTAACTCTTTTTGTATCTTCCTTATCTCTGAAATATTATGGCACCCTTCATCCTCCTGTAGATATTTTAAAGCCTCAGTTTTTTCATTAATCTTTCCCACTCTATTTCTCCATAGGTTTCTACTCCATCTTATCAAGGACCCTGTGCATCCATCTATCGACCTCTTTAATTTTTCGAAAGGCCCTCTTCCAAAGGTTGCTTTTTCCCAGCCCTCCCTTACCACTTTATCACACTCTAGCTCAGAAGCCCACCATGCTTCATACCTGAAGTTTCTGCCACCATAAGTTTCAGTCCCATCTTTATGTGAATAGTTTAGAAGAATAGGTCTATGGTCTGAACTTCTTGCCACAAGAATCTCCACATTAATCTCCCTATGAGACTCAATCCAAGTTTTGTTAGCAACCACTCTATCCAGTCTTTCCTTTGTAAAAGTATCATCTATGTGCTTATTACTCCACGTAAATTTGTCTCCTTTCCACCCTAGATCAGATAGCCCTCCATCCTCCATTGCATTTCTGAAATTATTCATCAAGCTATCTCCTCTAGGCCTTCCCCCTTCCTTTTCATCATTGGTAAGTATCTCATTAAAGTCACCAATTACACACCATCCCTTTCCTTTATCAGGTTTAACAGCAGTTAGCAAATCCCAACCTTCTTTCCTTTTACTAGCCTCGGGATGCCCATAAAACCCTGTTAAGAGCCATTTTTCCCCCCCCTTCATTCTCACTCACCCATGCACTTATATGTCTTTGTGTAAAATTTAGAAGTTCCACCATTCCTTCCTCTTTCCAAAATAGCACTAACCCACCCCCTCTACCATTTAATTCCACTCCAAAACAGCCTGCCATTCTCAGCCTTCTTCTTATACCCTCCAATCTACTAGTCCTCAATTTAGTCTCCATCACAAACACTACACTAGGCAACTTTTCCTCCACCAAACAGCAGAGATCTTGAACTGTCCGAGGGTTGCCAAGCCCTCGGCAGTTCCAACTTAATATTTTCATAATGCTTGGCGGGGCTGTTTAACAGCCTCCACCAATCCTTCTTGTGACTCTTTTTCCCCTATGACACATTTTTGCTTCTTTTTGCCCACTCCCCCTTTTATAACACACCCTCATTCCTCACAAGGCCTTTTAGCACCTGTTACATAGCTCAAACTCTCACTCCCAATGCCCCCAGCCCGAGCCTTTCTTTTCCAAGAGTTCCCTCTTTTTTTAAACATGACCTTCAGTACCTCATCCTCCTCCCCCCTCACCTTCTCTATTATATCAACCTCATTTTCCTGTGTTTCTTTTACAGCCTCTCCCCCTCTCATTTCTTTTTTCGACCCTGCCTCAGACCCCTGTGTTTCCATCACAATCTCCTCAGACCCCATGACCCCTTCAGTGACCTTCAGATCACTCTCACCCCTGGATTCCTCCACCCCTTCACTCACATTTTTTTCAACTCCTACAGTGGCATTAACCTCCACTTGCATCATCCTCTTCTCTTTCCCCATTTCATTTTTTCTTCCATTAGAACTCGACAACCCCTCTTCCTCCTCCTCCACCCTCCAAGATCCCATTCTTCTGTAAACTCCACTACTATCATAACTATTCTTCCTCCTTACTGCAAATGGAGCTCTCAGCCAGGCCCCAAACTGCTCCTCCTTATCATTACTCTCCTTATGCATTTCTTTGTTCTCATTGCAAGCTTTACAATCATGTATGACTCTTCCACAAGAAAAACAAAAAAATGGTAGTTTTTCATACCTGAATGGGATCCATAAACTGTTGCCTTGAACTGAAATGGTCCTCCCCCTCGCCAGGGGCTTTGTTAGGTCCATCTCGATAAGAACTCTTAGAAAGTTACCCCATCCACTTCCATCTCCCTTCACATCTATGTCCTTTACCTTTCCCACTGTGTTTCCCAGCTTTTCTCCTCTCTGCTTAGTCATGGTGGCCAGAGGCAGGTTATACATATGCACCCACAGCTCCTCATGATCAAAACATATCATTTTGGAGGTGTAAATCCATCAAACACCTTAAGCACCAACAGCTGGTTATCAAACAGCCAAGGTTTGCCTCCCCATACTCTTTGTTTGTCTGCATGGTTTGCAAATGTGATGACAAACACATTGGTTTCTACCTCCAGAAACCTCGCTGCTCTACTGATTTTCCAAACTTTTGCCATCGTAGATTCCAACACTCCAGCACTGATCTTTCTCTCCATCCATAACTTCCCAACTAGGCTGCGTTCTTCTTTGCTCTTTATTTCCTCAGGTAACTCTTCCTCAAGCTCTACATTAGTTTTTTCCTCCTCAGTTAGCCTGAACTTATCCCATTGTTTCTCCAAGTTTTCCATCGTCTCCATTTTCTACTTCCTTAGCACCTTTCCAGGATTCACACCAGCAGGACCTCCCTCTAGTCACTGATAGCTAGACTCAGGGCTACCTTCCAACACTTTCTGCCACCCTGCACTGCCAGAAGGACGACCCACCACTACCTTCCGAAGCTTTCTGCCACCCTGCACTGCCAGAAGGACGACCCTCCACTACCTTCTTCCCACCGTACACACCCTTTGCCACCGTGCTCTCTGCTCTACCACAGGCCGTTAGAATCTCCCTAGGGTGTTGTGCTACCCGCTTCACCTCTCTTCCCTCTAACGGAAAGGAGAGAGAAGAATTTTTATACTTGCTTTTACAAGGACGCAAGATAGGGCCACAGGCTTCTAAATACATATATATGAGTAACTATATATAATAATATATAATACACAATATATTTCATAATACAGATTTTAAAATAAAGGTATTTTTGTAAAATTGTGTTATTTTTATAAAATATTTTACAAAAATAATTTTAAAACATAATTGAGTAATATTTTGTAAAAAGTTGTGTTTATCATTTTTTCATATATATATATATATATATATATGCTTGTGGTCCTTTCCTAGAAAGGGATGAGAAGGAACGTCAACACGTTTTTTTCCATTTTTTCTCTTGGCTTCTTCTTTGTCTTTTTTTTTATTTATTATTATTATTAATTTTTTCCATGTTTTCTAGTACCGTTGATTTCTAGTCCTTCAATCGACAAAACCATCTTCAAGACAGCGCGCCCGTGAGTTGGGAAACACTTTCAAACTAGTACGGTTAAAATTCATTTTGAATTTGACTGATTTTTATTTCCGGTTTTACATATTTATTTTAATTAGATGCTTGTTCGTATACATGCATCCCTCGTCTTTGAGGGTTTTTTATTCTTTAGCGGCTTGGATTATTGCCTAGCTTATGACAACTTACAACTAATAAGATAAATCATGTTTTAATCACATGAAAGATATATCATAAAAATAAATTCACAGACGAACATGATTTGATTTGATAAATTAGCTTGTAAATTTACAAAACTAATCATATTAAAGACGTTACTTTCGTTGTAAGGTAGATCTAACTTATTATATAAAATCATATACTCAGTTTGTAAATTTCCTTTCGTGGCTCACGTAGCACTTCTTAACTGATAATTTGACGAGCATATTAATAATTCATGATTTGTTAAAATCCCACGTCCAGATCAACTCTGCCCTAGCTCCAGGTAGTACTATATAAATATATATATATATACACATGATGATTCATGATGTTCGCGCGGCTTACTGAAATTTAAGTAATTAGCAAGCAAAAATGGCAATTAACAATAAATATCATGCATGAAAACAAACAAATTATTAATTAACAACATTGCAAATTACAAAATAGACGCAAATTAACTATCATGAAAAGAAGACACGAATTTCTGATAAACACTGATCATAATTCAGGCAAAGCAAGCTTGCTGGCCTGCCTGGTTATTTGAACAAATCACATCAGTCACACATCATGAAACAAATGGAAATTGAGAGCGAAAATTAACAAACCAAAGCAGCACGACTCTGTCTAGCTACGTACAAACCCCAGCCATGCATATTAATTATATATGATCAGCAAAACAACTAGAAACAGTACCTTAAAATTAAGCTAACTTGCCATATATAGAGCTAGCTAGCTTTGCCCTCGTTAATGCATGCATGCATTCCCTATTCACATACGAAACCGGGAGGAACTGACTTTTGGCAAGCACTAAGAAGCAAACTAAGCGTTAGGGGCACGTTCAAGTTAATTCCGAGCACATTGGCCTTAATGGCAGTGCAAAGACATACAGCAGCTTCTAGATCGACCAATCCCGCAAGCAACGCGCAACACTTGCTCGAAATAGGGGATCCAATCGGAAGGTTAACAAGTCCGAGAAGGCCCACGCAAACTCCAAGCTTCAACGCGTCCTTGGGGCATTTTTCTGAAGGAGGAGGCGGAGTTGGCATTGGCATGCATGTGCCACAAGCGCTAGAGAATGTGGCGTACTGGAAAAGGAGAGAGATGACCAGAATGGTTGCGGAGAGCTTTTTGGAAGCAGCCATTGCAGGAGCTCTAACTAGCTAGACAGACTAGTACTTACTGAATTCAAGGGCTTTGGATGCCTTTCCTTGGAGTGGAGGGAGAATCTTTTTTAAAGGAAATTGTGAGGCGTATGTTTGTAGTTTGATTGAGTGGAAGACAGAAGAAAGGGACGACAGTGTAACAGTTGGAATTTTTGTATACTAGCTAGCTAGCAGCATCCCATGTTGTGCATGCATCATGCATGGAAGATTTTTACTTTGTTTCCTACTACAACATTAATTTTGCAATAATTTTGATTGGAAATTTCTATGCTATAAGACAAATTACCCTGTAATTAAGATAAAAATAGTGATAGGCTTATAACGACGTCCCTCCTACCACTCTTTTATTATTCTATAGTGTATTTCAAATTTTTATTTTTTTATTTTTTCTTTTAAATATTTTTTTAACATCCTTAATCATTAAAAAAAATTAAAAAAATATACAATTTCACTAAATAGTCACTTCCTTAATCATTAACTAAAAAAAAGTTTTTAAATTAAAAAAAAAAAGAGTAAAAATGTAGTAGGAGGCCGGTAGTAAGCTGCCTATATATATATATCATGATTATACTTAAAATAATAATACAGATAATAATTGAACAATTATTGGATTTTTATTGATAATAATTTCTAATTTCAACAGCGATTTTGAATGTTGCCAAAACCCTAGCTAGCTGATAACTTCTGGCATATATACTACTGGTTATATATTTATCTAGATAATTTGCTTCGTTTGCAGTGGTACTGCATGCCCTTTGAATGGCCTTGGAGAAACTTATAATTTCCGGTTGCTAGTAAAGCAAATTGCAGTAGTAGTACCCCAAGGCACCAGAACTAATGGCTTACAGCTTTTGAACTGTAACCAACGTGAACCTCTTGATCGATCTGATATTCCAGCTTGTCTTGTTTTTTTCCCAATATTTTGGTTTTTTATTCTCAATTATTGGAAACAATAAGGTCTGGAACGCAGTTAGGATCACATGGTCGGGCCGGGTGTTGATGGAACTGCCTGCAGGGACTAGTCTTTCTCTGCTAATATCTTTAGCCCTAGCTCGTGATCAAGATGGATGGTGATTTTATGTCTGCTAGATAGCTAGCCAGCACTGTTGATGGGAAACCACTCTTAATTGCACTACTTCTCCTATTAATTAAACAAACAATACTAACAAAGATTCAACAACTAATTTGGCTTTTGAGTTTGGACTTTGGAGTAAATATATATATATATATTAATGCGGAAAATCTTTTCCCGATCGACTGACCGGGAGATCATGATCATGTCAATTTTCTTCAAGAAATTGCTCATGATTTGATCTAAAATATTATCTCGCCATTCATGTGTGAACGAACTTTCAAACTCCCTCTGCATCCGGGAAAATGGAAAGCGTTATATATCGTCTTTTTATGGCACCAACTACTATTGAAAAATCATATGTGGTTGAAGCCATCCATCGATCGGCTTTACACTGGAAGAATGGCAACAAACCGAGACAAGGGCGCTATGGACCACGCGGGTGATCAGCATGTAACGTACACCGATCATGACCAAAAGTAAGGGTTGTCCTGTTCTGCTACAGTGAGGTATCTGCAGCTACTTTACGCTAACATCAGAAGTTCGAATAAATTGCTTATAAGCGACGATATTGCTTTGTGTCGACTTGGATCATGATTAATTCTTGAAGTTTCCCATTGATACGTACCAAGGTTTCATATATACAAACTGATCTTTAACGAATTGCAACAATCCCAACAAACCATTGAAAAAGATAAATGCTTTAACCACACAAAAACTTTTTTACAAAAATAAACCGCTTCAACGTGTGGTTTGATGCAGTGTTTTGTTGTAAAATATTTAACGTATCATATAAAATCATATTATTACGTGATTTTACCTTTATATTATGATATCTTTATAGCCATAACACATAAGAAGATGGATTATTCACGTCAATTCTGCTTTTCTGGAAAAAA
>QEOT01003437.1:43364-64537 GCA_003123785.1 Pterocarya stenoptera | reverse complement strand
TGATCATCGATCGTAGAGAGATGTCAAGGAATTAAAGCGATTGATCGAGCATCCAGGGTCAAACGTACAAATGTCCTCCCATTAATAAAAACGTACGATCAAACAGTATTTTACAGGGTGATCGATCTATCGATTAATCCCTGTAATTCTAATTTCTCTCATTTGTCTCATTCTCATTAAATTCATTTTTAAAATTTAATCAATATCACACTTTTTTATATTTATCTATTTTATTTAAATTCAATTTCTATATTAGATTATCCATTCACTCTCTGTATAATAATAAAATATTATTAATTTAATATTTAATTTATTTTTATTACATTTTATAACTCTACTAATTAAATGTTAATAATAATTATATTCTAATTAAATTAATATTAAAAGAATCATATTTTAAAAATTCATTTAATACTAATAACAAAAAATATTTGATTAAATTCATTTAAATTTCTATCTAAATTTCTTAATTACAAACCAAATAGTATTTTTGTTTGGAGTGAGAAAATAATATTTTAATGTTTGCTTGGAGAGAAATTTTTATTATAATGTTTGGTGAATCAATTGTAGTTCTTCATCTTTGGCCAACAACTGTAACAAAAATCTAAATTATTTTAGATTTACCTAATTCAATATGTGATGTTTTCGACATCAATTATGTAAATTTTTTCCAATCTTCTCATTTGGCCAAACCAATAAAGATCCTCTTACAAACGTGAACAACTATAAATGAAAATCAAACGTAATACTTGATACAGTTAATATATGGTTCATGTGCAAGTAGCGGTGCGCACACATTTTAAAAGAGAGTAGAGTTTACGATTAAAAAAATTAATTTTTTTTATATATATTTCATATTTACTCATTTTTTTTTAAAAATACGTACGCGACACTTACTCACTCTACGACTATAAATATTATTTCTTATGAATTAATTACAACTTACAACATCGATATGCAAAATCGTCCAGTACTTTCGCCTAGCTAGCCAATTCATGATGATCTTGCTCGTATATTTGTCGATCGCTGAAAGGTCTAATTATAATATTTGCTTGATTCACCCGTCCTCAGGTCACCCTAGTCTTGCATGCAAAACAGAGCAAAGTTCCATATATCATGATATATATTATGTGCCGACGTATAATAATATCTGGCTAAAACTTTTAACTTTTCCATGTTATTAAATATTAAATTAATTATCGTGATTTGTTTAATATTCTAATTAATTTTTAAATTAAACTTTTTGTCCTTTTATTTCACGTTTTTGTTTGTAGTTTTCTCTTTTTCTAATTTTATAATTTTTAAAAATTTGAGTATTCTATTCAGATAAATTATATCTTAAATATCTTTTGATAAGTCAAATAAGAGAAGTGTTATAAATACAAAGAGAACCTACAAAAGTAAACTCATAAATTGAAATGATTTCATGTGATTTTTTTTTTTTTATACATTTGGAGGAGCGAGATTTCGAATTCTAGACCTCCATTTTGGAAGCTGGGGGTTATACAAATCAGGCCGCTGGCCTTTGGCAAATGCTTGGATGTTATTCTTGTAAATGTAATTTTGGATGGGGGTTTCATATGATACTTATGTTAGATATACTTTATAATAAATGAGTTTTATAATCTAACGTATTATATCAAGTCATATTAATTTATAAATTTATTTTGATGATATCTTTTTGTGGCTAAAATACTTTTCGTCAAATAAAACGTCTTGAACAATTATTGATGTAGATCTTGTATCGTTTATAATAGCATAATAACAAGAAGATGATGGAGAAACAAATAAATGGAGTAAAGAATTTAATTTTAAACACGGGGACTAATATATATACCCATCATTCTTGCTAACCATCAAGATAATCAGAAATGAAGAACAACCTCCTCTGAAAAAGTATTTAGTTTTGTGCGTAATTAAGTTATCCCAAAAAAACAAATGAGTTCTGATTTGATATTAAATGACATTGGATTTACGTGACATTTAGTAAAGATATTGATGAGTTTTGAAGGACAATAAAAAGTAAGTACTACAAACACAAAAGATTTATATAAAAATAAATTTACAAACTGATGTAGTTTCATATAATCTGTTAATGACAATGCTAGGGTGCACAAATATGCACACCAAGCAAATGGTTTTTTTTTTCATTTAAGTATTTTTTAAAACATCCTTAACCATTACGAAAAAATTAAAAAAATACAATTTCACCAATAGTCACTTTCTTAATCATTAAGAAAAAAAAATATACCAGTAGGCATATTTAAGGCCCATTTGGGGTTGCGAAAATCTTAAAAAATGTTTAAATAGTTTTAAAACTCTTTAATGGAAAAATTAGATTGTTATTAAATAAGCTAAAAAGTACGCTTGATAAAAAGCATCATTTTGATGTCCTCAAACTTGCTTTTTCTGATAATGCGGAACGTAATTCAAATTTTAAAAAGACTGTCAATGAATGAAAATATCTATACAATTCTTAGATAGTTACAACTTTCAAACTTTCAAAAATATGGTCATAATCTTTAAAAATTCAAAAAATCGTAATTTCTACATCAGAAAGCACTTTTTTAATTTGTTTCTAAACAAACATAACATATTTGAAAGTATTTTAAACATATAGTTATTAAATAATAAATAAATTTTTAATAGTGAAACTTATTACTTAAGTTATTATAAACTATAAATCTTAAACTTATAAGTTATATTTTTCATTGCAATCCCAAACATACACTTAGTGGGCATATTTAGGAGTCGTCAAATCACGTGACTTTATAGTTTACTTTTGTGTGCCATGACATACAAGATCATCCTATATATTCATCATAGTTAAAAAGTTGACATCGTGTCTTTATTGATCAGCGTTACTCTATTTTTTTCGTAAATTAAGAGCACATCGATCGATTGTCTTTTTTATTTTTTGCCGGCCGTTATATATATAATGTCTGTAATTTTGATACTCTTATCTGTAATATTTCTTCTCTTAAGGTTGACCACCTCTTCGTTGATTTCTTTTTTGGTCTTGGCCTATTAATTTTCTCCTCTCACTGTCATTGTCTCTGTCTTAAGGGGGTGGGGATTCAAGAAATATCAAGAACTTTGGAACGACGGGAACTAGGAAAATCAGGGATTCAAGAAATTTCCAGGAAAACGGAGAGAAGAGGGAGTGAAGAGGGAGAGAAGAGCAAGGGTTTCAACTTTCCAAGCTTCCAGCATGAAGAGAGAAGAGAATAGAGCACGAAGAGAGATGGGACGGAAAGAATAAAATAAAAGTTTGATCCTTCTATAGTAACTCGCCAAGTATAGCCAGGGAGAGGAATTTACTAAGCTTAAAGCTAACAAAATATGCGTTTGGCTAGTTTAATGTAAGGATTTTAACTCAAAAAAATGTAAAATTTAGACTTGGACTTGGCAATAACTAGTCCATTACCAATGTTCTTAGTAGACATATTTAGAAGTCATAGTACTATCATCTTTTATCTATTAAATCCATCTTATTATAAAAATATTTTATAATTAATCTTACATAACATATCAAATCACGCAAAGAAATGTTCAAAGAGACATATATAATATCACCCGATAAAGCCTCTACCTATACAGTAATATATTGACTCCAACAGCAGCCAAAATTAGATCAGCAAGTACAACGTACTCGCTGAATTAAAGGGATTAATTAAGTTCTTTATAAGTAATTAAGGTCCTCTGCAAAATCAATGCGTTTCTGATGATCATCATTCATCTCTACCCCAGCAAAGAGATTAAAGAACCACTTTAATCTGTTCCTAAAGCAAAAGGATATATATATTTAATTAATTAATTTCTTCTCTCTTATAATTATTGTTCTTTTCCCTTTTTCCACCTCTTTCGTATTCGGATATAGCTTTTTCTCTGTGATTGGATGAATTCTCTTTTCTTTTCTCCCCCATTTTTGTAATTTTCCAGTGCCCATTCCAATCATGCAGGTGCTGTAGAATTGATTTTAGGAAATTATAAGAAGAATAATACAAGGAGAAGACGTTGTACGTACGTCGTAAGTACAACTACACACAGTACTCTATCTGATCTTTTATATATTCGCTCGCTGATCGCTGATCTCCAAATATTCAAGTCCGAACAAGGAAAAGCTAGAAAGCAAAATTAATGTAAAAGCAAGAAGAAGAAGAAGAAGAAGAACAGGTAGAAGATAGAGAGACTTCGCACGTAGTTGTCGGGAAAAGTTTTCAACTTCCTTGACTAATGCATGATGGGTACGTGTGCTGCCTCAATCAGTGTATGGTCAAGGGAAAGCAAATGCCGGGAAGGAACCCCAGACATTCCATCTTCCCTCTCATTTATTTATTTATTATTATTTGTTGGTAATATTCCATTTTCCCCATGATGAAGAAGAAATAGCTCGGAAGTCGGAATTAACATTAATGTATGCATGAAGAAAATTTAAACACGAATGGCTAATTATATAATACCAAGTAATAAAACACGC
The DNA here is from genome assembly GCA_003123785.1 of Pterocarya stenoptera. Lineage (NCBI taxonomy): Eukaryota > Viridiplantae > Streptophyta > Magnoliopsida > Fagales > Juglandaceae > Pterocarya > Pterocarya stenoptera. The sequence continues at coordinate 60,057 of QEOT01003437.1, read as the reverse complement.
AACCTCGATTGGCCGGCCACGATGATATTCATGAAGAGTGGTGCTAGTGTGTCGTCAGTTTTGACCGTTGGGCATGCCGTGCCTACTAGGATAAATTTTTTATATTAATTTTTATTTTACATTTTTTAAATATTTTTATTTTTAAAAATAAAAAATATATATCAATACATTAAAAATCACTTCTTTAACCGTGAAGAAAAAAAATTAAAAATAAATAAATATATAAGCAGTCAAAATAGGAGAACAAAATTAGAAGACATACTAGTATTTTTTCGTTCATGAATTGATCAGAATTTGAAATTACGCATGCAGAAACCTTTAAATCTTATTACGGAAAAACAGAAACTCCCATTTACATAACATGTAACCCACATTAAAGAAGATGCAACCTCAGAATGGAAGGTGGTGATCATCGATCGATGTCAAGGAATTAAAGCGATTGATCGAGCATCCCGGGTCAATGTACAAATGTCCTCCCATTAATAAAAACGTACGATCAAACAATATTTTGCAGGATGATCGATCGATCCATTAATCCCTGTAATTATGCACTCTAATTTCTCCCATTGTCCCCTTACAGACATGTACAGCTAGAAATGAAAATTAAGAGTAATACTTGATATGGTTAATATATTTCATAGGCAAGCTGCGGCTCGTATTTCTTTTAAAAAAGAGTGAAATTTATTATTAAAAAAATTATTATTTTTATATGTATTTCATATTTGCTCACTTTTAAAAAAAATAAAATTTTCTTACGAATTAATTACAACTTACAACATCGATATGCAAAATCATCCAGTTTCGCCTAGCTAGCCAGTCCATGATCTTGCTTGTATATTTGTCGATCGCTGAAAGGTCTAATATTTGCTTGATTCACCCGTCCGAAGGTCACCCTAGTCTTGCATGGAAAACAGAGCAAAGTTCCATATATACATGATATATATTATAATGTGCCGACTTATAATAATAATCTGGCTAAAAACTTTTAACTTTTCCATGTTATTAAATATTAAATTAATTATCGTGATTTGTTTAATATTCTAATTAATTTTTAAATTAAACTTTTTGTCCTTGTATTTCACAATTAATCAAATCAGTATCTTTTTTGACCACTTTTCCTGCTTCCATTGCACTTTAATTTGCAGTACTAAGCTGTATATTAAAAATACCTATACTTAAATACGAAAGGGATTGAACTTTTTATTTAAATAACAAAAGTATCAACGTTTTGAAATATTTATTCCCAACTGTACTGAAAAAATAGTCATGGGCTAGGGCGTTGTCGGTCACCTCCCCTACCCATCATGTGCTTTAAATTTAGGCTGCGTTTGGTTACACAACTCATCCCAACTCATCTCAACTCATCATTACACCTTTTTCAAATTCCAATACAAAATATAATAAACAATTCAACTTTTTCAAATCTCAAAACAACTTTAATATTAAAAAATAATATTCTAACAATATTTTATCATCTCAACTCAACTCACTTCAACATCCAAACCCACCCTTAACTCTTTCTAGTACGTACGTTGTACTACTATATTTGGAAACACGTTTTTGTTCGTAGTTTTATTTTTTTCAATTTTATAATTTTTTAAAATTTGAGTATTTTATTCAAATAAATTATTTCTTAAATATCTTTTTATCTGTCAAATAAGAGAAGCGTTATAGATACAAAGAAATCCTATAAAAATAAATCCATAAATTAGCATGGTTTCATGTGATACTTATGTTAGATATACTTTACAATAAATGAGTTTTATAATCTAACATATTATATAGAGCCATATTAATTTATAAATTTATTTTTATGAAATATTTTTATAGTTAAAATATTTTTCGTCAAATAATACGTCTTGAACAATTATTGATGTAGATCGTGTATTGTTTATAATAGTATACTAACGGCACTACAAGAAAATTATTTATTTGTGACTAGTTATTTCTTACGAAAATTATTATTTTCTATCAAAATATTATTATTCTTATCGCAAATAATCTGTCACAAATGTTTATTTTTCTTGTAATGTAAGAAGATGATGGAGAAACAAATAAATGGAGTAAAGAATTTAATTTTAAACATAGGGACTAATATTTATACCCATCATTCTTGCTAACTGTCGAGATAATCAGAAATTAAGAACAACCTCCTCTGAAAAAGAATTTAGTTTTGTGTATAATTCAGTCATCGCAAAACACAAATGAGTTCTGATTTGATATTAAATGACATTGGATTTCCGTGAAATTTAGTAAATATTTATATAAAAATAAATTTATGAATTGGTGTAATTTCATGTAATCTAAACAATGGTAGGGTGAGGGTGCGCGTACAAATATGCACACTAACCAAATGGCTTTTTTCTTTCTTTTTTACATTTAAGTATTTTTTAAACATCTTTAATTATTAAAAAAATACAATTTCACTAATAGATATTTTCTTAATCATTAAGAAAAAATAAAAAAAATAAAAAAGTATAAATGGACACATTTAGGACATATTCGAAGTTGCCGTAAAAATCTTAAAAAGTGTTTAAATATTTTTTAAAGTTCTTTAATCTTAAATAAGCTAAAAGGTATGTTTAAAGAAAATTTTGATATTTTTTCTCAAGCTTTATTTTTTAGATAATACAAAACGTAATTTAAATTTTAAAAAAAACTATTAATGAATCAAAATATTCATAAAATTTTTAAAAGATTACAATTTTTAAATTTTTAAAGAGATGATCGTAATTTTAAAAATTCAAAAAGACCCTTTAACATATGGACTTCAAGTCAAATAGAAAGAAGATGGAGCCGAGTACTGAGAGTGACTCGAGTCTCCATCAATGCCTGAATACGCCGGACTGCGGCAACTACGTACGGCCTTTACTTCGTTCACATGCGTTCACATTATATATTTTCCGACCAAAAATTTTTCCTAATTATTATTCATTAACACTCTACACTTTATATATATATATATTTTTTTTAATTTTTTTCTTTTATCAAATATTTTTTTTATATAAATAGTGAATGAAAAATTTAAAATAGTTTAAAAAGAATAAAATTTAAAAAAAATTTAAAAATTTAAAAAAATATAGAATATAGAGTGTGGTACAAGTTGCGTAGGAAAACCATTTTCCAAGAACCACTGCAGCCATAAAAAAAGTGTCCCGAATTTGTGTCCTGTATTTTATATTTGTTTTTCTTTTTTTTTAAATGTATTTTTTAATCATCATAAATATTTTTAAAAAAATAAAAAATTCATAAAATCTTTGAAAAACACTTCCTTAATCACAAAGTTTTAAAAATATAGAAAACACTCATTCAAGATACAAATTTGAGATCCAAATTCAGTCCCAAAGCATTTCTCATATTTTCCTTAACAATAAAGGAATTCATGAATCTATTCTATCCATACGATCGTACCGTAATGCAACGCGCAATTAATACTCCTCTTGATCCTTATACTTCTATGTCGACTGTCCCAATTGAGTTCCTCTCCATGCAGGTGACACCTATAAACGACATTTATCAGAGACCAATTGCGAGCTGCCACATATACAGTTCCTCATTGCACCATATAAGACGCATAATAGGAAATCACACTCTGCTCTCTCCCCTTCCCGCTCCTTTTCTCTCTCCTTCGTTCTCGATTTCCTCTCTCTCTTCGATTTCAGAAACACCTGTCTTTGTCTAGACCATCACACACTGCATGGATATATTTGGCTAATCGTTTAAACCGCATAGAGGAAAACAATGGAAGAAATTATTACTACAACAAAAAGAAAAAACTAAACTAAACTACAGACCTTTTTTTAAGCGAATCCATCTATATATGGCACATACTTCATTTTGTAATCTCTACCAGGAAATCTTTTTATTGGGTTTAGCTAAGAAGCAGAGATAGATCAGGCATTAGTGCAAAGAAGATGAAGCATCTGGGTTTGATGCTCGTAGTTCTTATTTTGGTCCAAAACCATGGTGTTTTCCAACATGTCGGAGCAGACTATGGATTTGTGAAAACCAGAGGAGTCCAGCTTATGTTGAACGGGAGCCCCTACTATGCAAATGGATTCAATGCGTACTGGCTAATGTACGTGGCCTCCGACACATCTTAGAGAGACAATGTCTCTTCTGCCTTTTCAAGAACTTGAGTTTCAATGATGGAGGTTATTGGCCTCTGCAATACTCTCCTGGCTCCTACAATGAACAAATGTTCTAGGTCTCAATTTTGATTCTTCCTTTATTTTCTTAATTAAAAAATATTTGTTGCCTCTTAATCCAAACATTTATTTGTTTATATTTTCATTTTTAACATTGATTTCGATGCCTCTGGCTTTAAGAGGTTGACTCCAATGGCCTATGTTAGTCACAGTTCAGGACTAAAGGGGCTACAGCGTGAAGAAGGGCGACCGAAAACGAGGAAAAGGGATGAGCGATCGGCATGGATGCGCAACTTGGAGAGGGTGAAAATGACGAGAAAGATGGCATGACTGAGCAAAATGGAGGACGAACAGCGACGGTCTGCGGCTTGGTGGCGCACGAAAACAGCATCCACAAACCAAAAGAGGGAGGCAACAGCAAACAATCGGNTTCCTCATTGCACCATATAAGACGCATAATAGGAAATCACACTCTGCTCTCTCCCCTTCCCGCTCCTTTTCTCTCTCCTTCGTTCTCGATTTCCTCTCTCTCTTCGATTTCAGAAACACCTGTCTTTGTCTAGACCATCACACACTGCATGAATATATTTGGCTAATCGTTTAAACCGCATAGAGGAAAACAATGGAAGAAATTATTACTACAACAAAAAGAAAAAACTAAACTAAACTACAGACCTTTTTTTAAGCGAATCCATCTATATATGGCACATACTTCGTTTTGTAATCTCTACCAGGAAATCTTTTTATTGGGTTTAGCTAAGAAGCAGAGATAGATCAGGCATTAGTGCAAAGAAGATGAAGCATCTGGGTTTGATGCTCGTAGTTCTTATTTTGGTCCAAAACCATGGTGTTTTCCAACATGTCGGAGCAGACTATGGATTTGTGAAAACCAGAGGAGTCCAGCTTATGTTGAACGGGAGCCCCTACTATGCAAATGGGTTCAATGCGTACTGGCTAATGTACGTGGCCTCCGACACATCTTAGAGAGACAATGTCTCTTCTGCCTTTTCAAGAACTTGAGTTTCAATGATGGAGGTTATTGGCCTCTGCAATACTCTCCTGGCTCCTACAATGAACAAATGTTCTAGGTCTCAATTTTGATTCTTCCTTTATTTTCTTAATTAAAAAATATTTGTTGCCTCTTAATCCAAACATTTATTTGTTTATATTTTCATTTTTAACATTGATTTCGATGCCTCTGGCTTTAAGAGGTTGACTCCGATGGCCTATGTTAGTCACAGTTCAGGACTAAAGGGGCTACAGCGTGAAGAAGGGCGACCGAAAACGAGGAAAAGGGATGAGCGATCGGCATGGATGCGCAACTTGGAGAGGGTGAAAATGACGAGAAAGATGGCACGACTGAGCAAAATGGAGGACGAACAGCGACGGTCTGCGGCTTGGTGGCGCACGAAAACAGCATCCACAAACCAAAAGAGGGAGGCAACAGCAAACAATCGATGTCGTAGTGGAGGGCTTGGCCAACTGTGGTGGGTGGCGGTTACAAGAATAGGGACGCAGAGAGATTGGTGGGATTGAAGGGAGAAAGTGAAAAAGAAAAATGGAGAGAGGCCGAGAGGAAGAAACAGAGGAGCGAGATGGAGGTGCGGGTGGATCTGAAGTGGTGATTCCGTGTTTTCGCATCTCTATCTCAACTTCTTCTACCGCACACGTGGCGAGCTGCTATTGGATTTCGATAAATGCATGTTGTAGGAGACACCTGCAGGAAGATTTTCTCATCCCAATTACTTAGGGCTGGTTTGGAAGTTAGAAATTCTTAAAATTTTACATCTTATCTCAATTCATCATTACATCTTTTTCAAATCTCCATACAAAATATAATAAACAATTCAACTTTTTCAAATCCCAATACAACTTTTTCAAATCTCAAAACTAAAAATTAATATTTTAAACTTTAAAACAAAACACAAAATTCTCATCTCAACTTCCAAACCTCCCCTTAAGCTTTTTGTTTAACCGAACACAGAAAAGCTAGAAAGCAACATTAATGTAAAAGCAAGAAGAAGAAGAAGATGGAGAAATGGAGTGAAGAATTTAATTTTAAGGAAAACACTACTTTGCCCTCCTATTTGTACCACTCCATTTGACCGCTTGCTAAAATGTTTTTTTATTTATTTATTTTTTAACTTAGTGATTATTAAGGAAGTGATTTTAAGTGTATTAATATTTAAATGTATTAAAAAAATGTTAAAAAAAAAAGGAAAAAAAATTTGTGTTGGGTGGTATGCCCAACGGTAAAGATAGGGCGGCATAGTAGCCGCACCCTAATTTAAACATAGGGACTAATATATAATACCCATCATTCTTGCTAACTACCAAGATAATCATAAATAAATTCATAAATTGATGTAGTTTCATATAAGAACAATGCTAAGGTGCACAAATATGCACACCAAGCAAATGGTTTTTTTTTTCTTTCCATTTAAGTATTTTTTTTAAACATCATTAACCATTAAGAAAAAATTAAAAAAAATACAATTTCACTAATAGTCACTTTCTTAATCATTAAGAAAAAAAAATTAAAATATACGAGTGGGCACATTTAAGGCCCGTTTGGGGTTGCGGAAGGAATCTTAAAAAATGTTTAAATAGTCTTAAAAACACTTTAATGGAAAAATTAGATTGTTTAGGTGTTACATACTAAAGCACTTTTAATCTCAAATAAGCTAAACGGTACGTTTGAGAAAAAGTATCATTTTGATGTTTTTCCTCAAAACTTACTTTTTCGGATAATACGGAACATAATTCAAATTTTAAAAAAACTGTCAATGAATGAAAATACTTATACAATTCTCAAATAGTTACAACTTTCAAACTTTCAAAGATATGGTCATAATCTTTAAAAATGCAAAAAATCGTAATTTCTTAATTAGAAAGTACTTTTTTTTAATTTGTTTCCAAACAAACGTAACATACTTAAAAGTGCTTTAAACACATAGTTACCAAATAATAAATAAATTATTAATAGTAAAACTTAAGTTATTATAAGTTGTAAGTCCTAAACCTATAGCTATAATTTTCATCGCAATCCCAAACATGCACTTAGTGGACATATTTAAGAGTCATAATACTATGATATTCTATCTGTTAAATCCATCTTACTATAAAAAATATTTTATAATTAATCTCACGTGACACGGCAAATCCATGAATTTATAATTTACTTTTGTGTGCCATGACATACAAGATCATCTTATATATTCATCATATATAGTTAAAAAGTTGACATCGTGTCTTTATTGATCAAAGTTACTTCATTTTTTTCGTGAATTGAGAGCGCATCGATCAATTGTCTTTTTTATTTTTGGCCGGCCGTTATATGTAGAATGTCTGTAATTTTGATACTCTTATGATCTCTAATATTTATTAATTTTTTCTTTGACAGATCATGAATCAACGTTCAATCTAACTAAGGTTAAATTTGTTAATTATGGTTATAACTGTCGGGGTTTCTAATTTCCAACATATGCATGAAAAACGACAAAACCAGCTACGAAGAAAATAACCATTTTTGGAGGATAAAGAAATGTTCAAAGAGACATGACATATATAATATCACCCGATAAACCCTCTACCTATACAGCAATATATTGACTCCAACACAGCAGCCAAAATTAGATCAGCACGTACAACGTACTCGCTGAATTAAAGGAATTAATTAAGTTCTTTATAATGGTACGTAATTAAGGTCCTCTGCAAAATCAATGCGTTTCTGATGATCATCATTCATCTCTACCCCAGCAAACAGATTAAAGAACCACTTTAATCTGTTCCTAAAGCAAAAGGATATATATATTTAATTAATTAATTTCTTCTCTCTTATAATTATTGTTCTTTTCCCTTTTTCCACCTCTTTCGTATTCGGATATAGCTTTTTCTCTGTGATTGGATGAATTCTCTTTTCTTTTCTCCCCCATTTTTGTAATTTTCCAGTGCCCATTCCAATCATGCAGGTGCTGTAGAATTGATTTTAGGAAATTATAAGCAGAATAATACAAGGAGAAGACGTTGTACGTACGTCGACACACAGTACTCTATCTGATCTTTTATATATTCGCTCGCTGATCGCTGATCGCTGATCTCCAAATATTCAAGTCCGGGCCGGCGGCAAGATGAAGCAGTACCGGTTATGTCGAGGTTCCAACTGGCCGAAGAACATTCATTGGCTAATGCCATGGTCGTGGTCTTCAATACCTTACCAGCTGAAATGTCCAGCGAAGAAGCTAATTATAAGAGAAAACTCATGTGCCACGAAGGAGTCATTGCTTGCCGGAGATCATCAGCTGTCCGATGGCAGGAGTACTAGTAGTACTACTACTACCGGAGTGCAAGTAATTCCTAAGGGATTCTTGGCAGTGTATGTTGGGACGACAGAGCTTAGGAGGTGTGTGATTCCAACGAGCTACTTGTCCGTGCCGGAATTTAGGATTTTAATGGAGAAAGTGGCTGATGAATTTGGGTATGAGCAAGAGGGAGGGCTTAGACTTCCTTGTGAGGAAGAAGATTTTAAGAAGATATTATTGACATGTTGGGCCAACTCCAAGTACGACAGAAAGAAGAACAATTACGTACGTACTACGTAATATGGGATTATGACAAGGTAAAGGTGCATATATGCATGCATGGTTGTCGATCGGAATTAATCAAAACTAATTCGTTCGATCGGAAATCACATTGCGTACTGATCATGTATATATGTCTTCGGTCCTGATCAGCCATGCACGAGAATATTCAGAAGGACACAGAGTACTTAACTGATAGCTAAAGGTTAACGACGATATTATATATATATATATATATATATTAATATAAACATATATCATGATCGATCGATCCGAGAAAACGACGTTGGTCATGCATTGATGCATGTCTTACTCAATATCTTTTTATGAATTCTATACGGCAGGCATCATGAGTACTGGTACAGCATGCATGCACGCAGCAGGTTCAATTAATTCCAAGTTAATTTCCTTAATTCTCCTTCAAAATCAATCTTAATTTCTTTTTTAGGTCCATTAATATATACGTACATACACATGAGTTGAGCCGCTTGCGCTTCATGAAGCGCTTGTGAGCATTATTATTTTTTTTTTTAAATATTTGTCTTAATATTTAATTTGATCTGTAAATTAAGTAATTTTCCTAATTACATATATAATTAATATATTATATATTCAATATTATGAGAATTTTATATAACTTATTTTGGGTAGGAGGAAAAACTCATCATGCATGTACAGTACAGCTACTACTGCATGGCCGGCCAACCAATTATTAATAATTAAGTAGTACTGCCAGGCCCCCAAGTACACATGATCATGATGATGATCAGTTGTATCCTAATTAATTCATCTAACCACTAATGATCAGTCAAGAGATTAATTTACCAACAACGTGGAGATCATCATGATCGATCAGGATACGTACCAATTTGCGTGCGATCGACTCCAAAAGATATATAAATTAATGATCATGATCGATCTGATTCTAGTGATTTTTTATGATTTCAATCACAGGCCGTATATAATTCGTGAAGATTTTACTGTTTGTAATTGCAATATGTATTACCATAGCTTATATATATATATAGATTATAAGCTATTTAATTTGGAAACGTACAATAGATTATATATAAGGCCGGCCGGCGGCCAATTGTCGCCACCCTACCATTTCGAAGAGAACTGGTCAAATTTGTTGCACACTACCTAATGGAGACTGCAAAATAGAATTTCTTTTGATAGTTTACCTACCATATTATAAAATTGAGCATCAATTTAAGGAGTAAAGTATATATAATTGCCAGCAAAAAATCATGATGACATAGACTAGGATCAGTACTATGTCATGTTCACGACCATCGAAGGTGATCAGGAGATGCGAACTGAAGAGGAAATGGGAAAGTGGAGTGTCTGGAAGAAATCTGAAGGCTGGGTCGTGGGCCGTGGGCCAGGAAGAAATAAAAGGGGCCTTGTGCATTGCAGGTGCCGTGTAATATGGGCTGGGTTTAAGTTTTAGTTGGGTCATGGTTATTTTCCATAAGAAGAAGATTGAGACACATGATGATGAAGTAGTAATTGCGCTGATCGTACTGCTTCTTCTTCATGCATCCATTACTTAACAGTACTGATCTAATTCAAACAATTTATAATCAAATTATCATGAAGTACTAGCTACAAGATCACAGTTCAATAATCTGGAAAAATAAAATAAAATAGCGGATTTTGCGGCCTTATCGGCGGTACTGGAACTGTCGGGGCCAGTTCTGGGTGGCCCTAGCAGTTCCCGGCTTCACTATATATGTTGCCTAGCTAGCGGCCTTCACCATGGGAGAAAAAGAGTACAACATGATGCAATAAATAAAGACGTACGGAAGAAGAAGACAACTCATGAACAGTACTTAAGTACTACAACTACAAGATCAGATCAAGTGCCTAGCTTGCGGCCATGATCTTACGCGCGCTTACACATGCAGATGTATGGCCTTATCGCGGCAATAGTGGGATGACAACATTGATCAGTAGCACTGCTACATAGATCATTGGCTTCTACGTACACATTATATATCTGAGATCAAGGACGTTTTTCCTTTATATATAATGGAGAAAATCATTGTACTTTTCCACCAAAATAATGGCAGATACGATACAACCTGGATCCTAATCCATATCCAACTAATTAATACCTATTTTCCTTCGTGAAAGATACATATCTTATTCAATATTCTAAAATCTCCCCCAGATCTGATCACTCTTCGATCTCTCGGTAATTATACATTACATTCAAAACATAAAGGGGAAAAAGAAAAAAGAAAAAAAGCAAGGCATGCATTTGGTGATCAAGCAGAAAAATCAAGTGATCTTCTGATCATCTACACATTTGAGGATGATGAGAGGGTGTGAGCTCACAATCCGATGAGTAGCACCCAATCTTTTCGTTTTCTGCTTCGAAACCAACCTCATGCAAGTAGAATACCTCCCTTTTCTCTTCAACGGCCTTCAAGATTTTCTCGAACACAGATACTTCACACGGAATTTTGAGCACGCCCTCTTGTTGGAAGCCAAATTCTTCTTCGGCTTCTCGCAATAATATCCCAAATGCTTGGTGACCCAAGTAGTGTGTCGGGATGATGAATCTCTTCAGCTCCTTCCCTACACAAACGGCAAGAAAGCCTTTCGGGACGACATCGTTGGAAGCCCCCGCAACATCTGAGAAGGAGAGTGTTCTCTTTAGGAACTTGATGCTTTTACTGCCATTGCTAATATTGGTGGTGCTGTTAGAGCTAGAAGTATTAACGGAGCTGTTTTTTGGAGCACTAGCAAGTTTTTTCCACTTCTTGAGGATCTGTTGAAGCCTAACAATCTCTCTGATCTTGTTAGACTTCTTTGAATCCATGAAGTTGCTTGCTTGCTACAAAGAGGGCTGTTAGCTGTGACTTTTTCTCCTCCCTCGGATGCTCCTCTGTGTGAAAGCACAAGTGGGTGGTGGTGTTAGTATTTAAAGAAGTGAACTGATCAGTCGATCATTATCATTAATTATTTGTCGATATTTTATATATATTTTTTATATATGATTAAAATATGGGTACATCGGTTAGTACTGGTGTCTGGTGCAACTGCCTTAGCCCTCATCATGATGAATTCTATCAAGTGGTTTTTGTTTGTTTAGTGATGATCTAGTTCCTCATGGCCGGTGAATGGCTCCTAGATTTCAACCTGACTCTCTTGGCCTGCCTTCTGCACCTGCAATTTTAGCTTAATACTCTCACTTTATGTGTAAAATAAACCACCCTGGGACAAAGAAAGATAGTCGGGCCGGCTGCATATATAATTGACCAAGTATTTCTCAATTTACTGTTTTTCCTTCGAAGAAAAGCATATGGTCAAGTAACTTTTTACGTACGTACGTACCATGCGAAATACACATGAAATATATAAATCTACCCAGTTCATGGTAAAACCATCCACTTGCAGATCATAAATTATATTCATGCAATTATAATCTTTGCAGCAGTTTCAAATGATGCAACTTGCTGGATGTGACAGAGATCTGAGTCTTTTTTTTGTGTGTCCGAATTTAAGTGACTAATATGATCTCGTGCTTGTGTGTATGGAAGCTGGTTAGTCGTTGATCTTTAGTACATTAATTAGTTAATTTATAGCAACTTGTAGCGCTTGTTTTGATGCAATCGCTTTATAGGATCAGATGCTCTCCGCCAATAACATTATTACAGCTCTCTCGATCGGCTCCGTCTGTATATATATATATCTCTCTTGATTCCCATTTAATGTTCTTTAGTCAATTGTTGTGGTCTTTTGTTTTTTTTTTTTTTTTAAATTAAACTAATTCGGTGTGCTTAGAAGGTCGTGGAAGATGCCAGTACTCAAGAAAATCCATGTGAAATGCTGATGTCCTTCTATAAAGAAAGAAAGAGAGAAGAAGGAAAACGTAATAAAGCTAGCCCACGAGGTTGACATCTTAATTAATCAGTACGTACTCAGAGAGAACATGGATGTCCTTTTCATTCAATCATGAAATCACTTTTTTATATCTGTTTGACCAATATTGGATTAATGATTACTTAGGGAATTAGTTGTGGTATTTTATATATACTTGGAAGTTGGATGTTCATGGAATCAAAAATCTCTCTCCTCATTGATCAACATATATAACATGCATGCATGGAGAAGAATATATACGAGTTTGTTCTCCCAATTGTAACCATTGTAAAGGGGGGTTTCACTTTTCCCCCTATTGTCCCTTAAAGCAAGCCTACGAGGGATCATTGGGGAAGTAAGTCAGAGAGTCCGGTCAACCTCAGTCAAGCCCAATGACCCTCCTCTAGAAGAAGTCAGTGAGCTTTTACAGACTACTTGGCCCACAACCAAAACCCACCCACAAAGCAACCAAGCATAGGGAAAGTGGACGGTAGGGGCAGATAGGACTCGCTGCCCTGACACCACCCCGATAACGAACTACCCTTAAGAACCTGCACAGGCAGATGGACTAGAAATATGGAAAACACGTAATCTCTTGACAGCAAGCATGAAGAGGCTTAATAGGGAACCCTTCTGAGTAAAGTGAGTAAGGGGAGCCACGCCACATTAATAGAGTCACTCCTCGGACTCCACGCCACATTAATGACCTCCAGAAGCCACGCCGCATTAAAGAATTATGATTAAATGAACAATGGAAAGAATATGAGTCCCTGAAAGTCAGGGATGAGCTATCTCCACCATAAACCTAGTATAAGAACCAATCCCCAGGTACGAAAAACTCTCTCTCTAATCTCTCTAAGTTTACGCATAAACTACTAAGGAGATATACACTGACTTTGGCATCGAAGATTCCCCGACCACTACCAAGGCCCACCATTTTTCGTGTTTGCTTAAGTCATGCGCAAGTGAAAGCCCGAAAACCTGAGTTTCTGAAATTCGGCCCAAAAATGTGCAAAACACGATGTTAACAACCATCATCACCAAATTAAGAAAATATTTTCTTTTACATTTAGCGTAAAAATTATTCTTTTATTTTCATGCACCATATTATCATGTGTATATATATATTATATATATATATGGCAGCTTCCTTATCAAGAAGACTTCAGTACTATTAATTTGTTGAGAAAAAAAAAATGCAAGGTCTCATCATAATCATGATCAAAATGCGAAAGGGAGTACACGAAGACCTAGCAAACTATTCATGATCGAATATCATGCAATTAATGATGAAATGTCATTAATAATTAGCTATCGAAATAGATTAGTTGTATATTCATCGCATGTACTATAGTACTGTTTAATTAATCTCATATATATATAGTACTCTTAAGCTATGTCCATGTTCTTATTATAATTAGATGCAGATCATCAACTAAAACAAATTAATTGGTGTACATACAGGTACTACATTCACAGTACCCACATATATACAAAAATAATATGTGCATATATATATATATATATGGTTTGTTTGCATTATACTGCTAGTTGTATTAAAATAAAAAGTAATTAATAATGGGTTTACGATTTGGTCAAATTAAGGTCGTAGAGATGAGATGGACAAATCGTACACTTCGGTTAAAGTGCTCTTCAAATTCCGGTTTTTATGTTATTAATTAGTATGATCTCTATGTATTGGAGAAGTGATAACCAATATCTTAATCCCTAGCTAGATGATTGCTCAGCACATGAAGTTTAGCTACGGGAGTATGGATCATGAGTACTATTTATCTTTCGCTATATATATATATATATAATGGGTTTCCTGAAGTAGTACTGTTGCATGTTGATCTCCATGCATTTGCATTAAAGTTTGTTTCTCATCACATGACCCCCTGTTTATGGACATTATATTATGGTTATGCAAGCATTAATTGTAGCAATTTGAAAACCCTCTCTCTCTCTCTCTCTCTCTCTCTCTCTCTCTCTCTCTCTCTCTCAACACATGCATGGAACTTGTATTGATGGATAAAACCATGACAGACTAAGAAGTTCATTAATCTAATATATGGTATCTAATAAAGTGTTCAGATTTTAAGTTATAACAGTTGCCATCTACTTATTATACGTACCCCAAAGAACAAAAGTTGCTAAACATATATATATATATATATTCCCAGATGATCTATGAGCTAGCTAGGTTATAAGTATATTGCAGCTAGCCAAGTACATATGCAATTAACACTTATTTTCCCTGCATGCGCGCGGTAGTATTCAGCGTGAAGGACATGCACCGAACTGAATTATTGTCTCTTTGGAAGAAAATTAAACAATAAATTCGAAATGGCTTCATACCTATAGAGAGCTTGTTCCAATAAATTAATAGAGTTATAATTTGACATGTGTTTTCTCTGGTATACATAAGCTAGCTAGTACTACTTCTTAATTAAGCATGCATCTTAATTATACATTCTAAGCGCCTACGTCCCTATATCATATATCTACTGGAATTTATATTAATGAAAGGAATATATAATAAAGAAGTATTCTTATATGTAAAGAGAAAAACAAATTAACAACTTCCAAGTTTATTTCTCAAATTAGTGAAGGCCTCGATCTGGTCCTTTTTTCTCTTGATGATCATTCATTCATAGCACATATATATAGGCAGAATAAAGCAACTATTTCAGTAGAAAATTCTCATATTCATCTGATTTTATATACAGTACTGTAATATCAGTTTTATCCACCAACTCCTTGCAGAAAAAATGAGAGAGAGAGAGAGAGAGAGAGATTTCCACAGGACAAAGAATTGTCATCTCGTATATTACATCGATCGATCTCCAGTTTTTCCTCATGAGTTAGAAAACAAAAGCAAACCTAATGATTATTCTGGCTTTCTGTGTCTCCATGATGATCAGGTGCATGCATATATCTATAATGGGCAAAAGGAGGTGAATGCATATGCATGCAGAAGGAAATTTGGAAATGCTGTAACTGCCAAATATTATAGTCACAATAATTATTCGAGTTAAGAACATGCATGACAAAAAAATAGAAATTAACAGAATCCAAAAAAATTTTGCGATAGGACTATCAGCTTTATATATATATATATATTTATATATATAAAGAAAAGAAAAACGAAATCACTAGCAAAATGCAAGGATTATAACAAACAATGAGCTGATAAAATTATAACTCTCACTGCAAACAAAAAAACACAGAGCAACAACTGATCATGATCTCTAATTAATTCCCACTAATTACAAGCTGCAGTTAAAAATGCTAGAACTACTGATCTCAGGCTTCAGTGGCCCTTTTTGTCCCGGCGCACGCGGAGACGTTTACAACGATATGGATTCAGCTAGTAATGATGAGGAAATGCACATGAATTGAAGCAGCTAGATAGCCACGTACGTCGGTCTTTTGTTGACAAAAGCAGGGAGTTTAGCTGCTAGCTGCAGCAGATGGAGTAGGGTCTGATCAAGGAGGGACCAGAAAACCAAGCAAATGATCAACCGATTAACCGAATGGGGTCATGACTATATATAGCTCCCAGCTTCTTCTGCTCCATCTCTCTGCCAAACCAATTATTTATAGGCCAAGTTTCAAAAATATATATGATCATTAGCTCATATATATAAAGCAAATAATGAAATTCAGTGGACTGACACATGAATCACACATTCATGACATGATGACATAATCTTTTATAATTTGCAACTCCCAAAATTAATAAAGCTGCCATATCTTTATGGGCCCCTTCCAATCATATTTTCCACACACCCATGCAGTCCATAAGTAATAATTGACTCGTGTGCATGATGCGCATGCAGTAGTAGTAGTAGTTGACACTTGATCTAGAACAACCCTACATGAATAATTTAACGTTTGATATGATAATTAATGAGTTTAATTTACATGTGATACTATTATATATCTAAGATACTAAAAGTAATTTAATTTTTTGAAACATAAATCTTGTATTATTGCATGTCTCGAAGATATATATCAAAATCTATGCAAATGCTTCAAACCGGCATACGCACTACAAGAAAACTATTTATTTGCGATCAGTTATTTTTA
>QEOT01003437.1:3862-43327 GCA_003123785.1 Pterocarya stenoptera | reverse complement strand
GGGAGAGAGAGAGAGAGAGAGAGAGAGCCACAAGCAATATTGTCAGTACTATATTTTTAGCATCTTATTGGTATGATCGATTATGCATATGAAAAATGTCCCAACCCCTATGGTCATGAGCATGTGCCGAGCGAGCATTGATTGGTGAAGCTTGAGATCAGCGTATCTAATTGAATTTGCATGTGCAGTTCACATGTGCTGATGAAGCTAGCTAGTGAGATTACTTCCAGCACAAAGATTACGCATACCCACAAAGAAAGGCATAAATTATATATCTGGCTCTGCATCGACTATTGAATTAGCCGTAGTACCTTTCCCATTTTACAAGTTTTTGCACATGTTACATAGCTAGCTAATTAAACCAATATATCATGTGTACAATATGTGTCTACATCATGTCATGTATATACATGGCTAACTTGATCAGAAATGCATAGATCTAGAAAACAAAAATGGTATTTCTTCTATCAATCAGAAGCTCGATCTAGTACTATATAATTACTTTCCTTTTGTCCGGATCTACAAAAAGAAACAAATTAATCTGAATTCTCTTTAAAATAGTGTAACTTCTAATACTAAAACACATTTCAAAAGGGTCATTTTATTTTTTATTGTTAGAAATCATATCATTTAAACCAAGATCTATGATTTTGGATGAAAATTATAGGTATTAGGTTGGCAATATTGGCGGACTTGCTCCCCAGCCTAGCTTCCAAGACAAAACCTTCCTTTCTGTTGATATATATGCATGATACACTACAACAAATTTGAGCAATTGGACGATTTTTCTTTGGAACGAAATGAAAATCATCCCAAAAAATAAGATTTAGGGACAAAATTTTGATTTCGTTCAAAAAAAATACTGAAACATGCATACCATTCGAACGGTATACTTAGGGATGATAAATTTCATCCCTAATAAAATAATTATTCGAGGATGGGAAAAAAATGGGCGGATTAAGCACAGAAAACTGATTTACCATTGAACATCCCTCTACACCGTTCGAACATGTAGATCACCAATTCTCAAACGATGTATAGGGCTCGAACGGTCAGTTAACGTTCGAATGGTAATATTGTGTTTGAATGATGACACTAATTTAATAAAATATTTAATCAATTAAAGAAATAATAGTAGTAATCAATAATTAATTAAAAAAAAAGATATAATGCATAATCAATTAAACTTACAAAACATCAAATATTGTCCATACCAAAAATAAAGCAAAATACAAATAAAAGATATAAAATACTATGTCCCCAACTCTTTGAGGACATCCTCGATTGCATCTATTTTTGCCTCTATCTGTATCAGTCGAGTAGATATCGTCTCCTGAGTCCGAGACACGCGATCAACATTCACAGCTAACTCATAAATGGCACCCATCATCTATGTACGTAAGCCAGAGAAAGCAGTCTGGATCTTTGTACGCAATATGTCAACAATCTGATCATGAGTAACAGTGTGTGATGCCTCAAGCTGCATGGATATCTCACTGGCCGATACTCCATGATCAGTCGGGTGTGCATCTCTGATCTGAGTATCGACTGGCTCTATAGTAGGAGCGCGAAAACGAAGTCTCAAGTGCCCCGTGCTCCGTGACAGGGTAGAGGAGTTTATCTGTCCAATCGGCTCCCAGATACGCTCACCAACATCAGGTAAGACCCAACCGATAATAGGAATTGTGTGATCAGGAGGCCGAATGGCAAAATATTTGTCATCGTAACTTATGAAACCTCTTATTGCATCCTGGTGAATATATAACCCACTAGGTCGATAGGCATCATACGAGCGACGGAGATCATAAATCTCACCCTATCCATGCCAACCTCTATGTTATGCTGCCGAGGGTCAATGTTGTGGGCGATGATTAAGTTCATAATCTTAAAAAAATCTGATAAATGAACATGTTTGATGCTCTTCATCCCATCATAAGGAGGAGCATTTGGACCAACAACCAACTGCCTCACCTTAGCACCTGAGAGGTCATCCAATCCATCAATATCAGTGCCCCCATTCTCAATTGTCTCCTCATCAGGTATAGACTCCCTAGGCACGATATGCAGTCCCTAAACATGTGATGCCAATAAAATCGACAAGCATGTCTGCCGAGAACGAGAATGAAATGCCTCATATGCTGATAATATATCTACCATCAGCATCCAGACTGGAGGCACCGAGCCCTCTATGAAAGTCAATGACAAGATCAATATATGCCACGAACTGAAATGCCTCGTCCCTGCGGTCCAGAATCGGTGACCAATTGCGCTCCACGAACACCGATGTCAAGAAATGACCCTCGAAGAGAAGATCCTGAAAATCTTCAATCTTCAGCTAACATTCTAATAAAACTTTACGGCCTAAGAATGTATCGACCATACTACTAGAAGAACCTAGTTCCCCTGGTCTGGCACACTTTGACCTTCCTCTAGTAGACATTTCAACTTGAAATTTAAATAATAAATTAAAAATATTACTTACAAAATATAATATACAAAACAATCATAAAATTATATAATTAATGAAACAATTTAAATATGTTTTCTGTGTTTAATCTTTCGAACGAGCTATCTTACAATGTATCTTACAAATGAAGGCGGTTCGAATGCATTCGAACACCTTCGAACGCTAACAATACATTTTGAACAGTTTTAGATATAGGCAGTTGAACAGTATAGACACCGTTCTCAAGAATGACTTTTGGGTTCTATTCATTCGAACGGTAACTGAATCGAGCTCAGTAATGACTGAGTTAACTCAATGGCCATTAAAACGATTCCTTTTGTTCTTCAACAAAATAACACGCACAAGGCCGAAATGTCCATTGAAACATCTCGGCCTTGTGTTTTGCAGCCCTAGATTACTAAATCTAAACTTAAAATAAGTTTTATATAAATTCTAAACAATAATAGAAAATAACAACACAAGCACAAAAATATGAAACAAAAAAGATACCTCTTGGATAGTGGTACTATTAGTCAACAATGCCGGTGATACGGTGGTAATACAGCGGTGAAACGGCATCGATATGACTATCGTTCGAATATTTTTTGGATTTGAATGGAAACGGGTCGTTCGTGGTGCTGGGTCCTTTTATAGTGCAGTCTTGTTCAAACGGTGTATCGTCTCGTTCGACCGTTTGCCCATTTGAATTCGTGGTCAAACGCTCTATTTTTATGCACTACATTATTACATATTACTATATAATATAATATATATTATACTATATTGATTCAAGGTATACATATTAAATTTTTATGTCAATATTTATCTTTTTATGTTGTGTAAGATAAAATAGTTCCCCTTCATGCTAAAGTTGCATTAGATTAGAATTCATCAACAAGTGATATTGAAATTTTTACACAGGTTCTGAATTAACATTCAGGATATTTTAGGGGTTTAGGTCGTTGTGTAAAGCCTTCAGGCTCTTCATCATCATTAAGTACTACTGCCATTTCGTTAGAGCATGTGAATTCCAGGATTGAAGAATTGATTGCAAAGCAACGTGAGTTAGAAAATCAATTGACGAAACGAGCAGACATGGAGATGCTCACAAAACAGCAAGAAGAAGAACAAGAAGAGTTCAGGAAAGAAATGCAAGTCCAAATGCAAACGCTTATGCAACAATTCAAGCCTCCAAACAATTGATTTTCGTGCTTTGCATAAATTTTAGGATTTATAAAATTCTGTACGAATAACATTATTAGTATTATTACTATTTTATTTATTTAGTTTAGACTTATTAGATTAGTTTTATTTATATTAAACAATTTATAATGTATTTTTTAAATATAAATATCTATTTTATTTTAGATTTTTTATTAAAATCAAATACTAACCATTCGAACGATCATCAAACGTTTGAACATATATAAATCAGACAATTGTTAGAACATTACACGTTGGAGTTCGAATGGTCATCAAACGTTAGGGCTATACAAAAAAACAAGAAACTGACCTAGACCGACTCAGACTGGCCGCCAGAGCTCAAAACTTGCCAAAACCGGTGGAGAACAGGTCAGCGTGCGGCAGAAAATAGAGAAAAACCGATATCGACCAGTTCGACGTCGGTTCGAACTTAGTTCAAACCACTAAACCGGCTGACTAAAGAAACTATTTTTTTTATATATATTATGTACTCAAAAAGATATCGTTCTACTTAAGTTTAAGTGAAACAACGTCATTTTAAGCTTGTAGTTGTGTTTTAAAAACAACTAAAACGACGTCGTTTGATATTAAATCAAATGGCATCGTTTAGTTCATAACGTATTAAAAAAAAAATAAAGTAGAATGACTCCGTTTGGTTTAAACCAAACGGCATCGTTTCGAAATAACTTCGTCTTCTTCCTCGCGTCGTCTTCCCAGTTCCCATCCCCTCTCCCCCTCTCTCTCTCTATCTCTCTCCTCTGCAACACTCTCTACTCTCTCAGACAAATCTCGTTATGAGAACCGATTGTGCACTGCCAGAGAAATGAAGCAATAATTTTAGCCGGTGTTTCTCCTCCCCGTCGATTGGTTTCGGCCTGTTTTCTCTTCCAAAAATTAAGCATCGATCGGCGTCAGTTTTGCCCAAAAACCAAACCAAAGGGGTCAGTTTTCACCCCTATCAAACGTTGCGAACCGTTCGAACTGGGAACTTACTCCTTCCGTTCATTACATGTTTGAACCTCTTACTCAATTCTAAAAATTAATATAATTTACATTTGATCATCAATTTATTTGTTCGAATGTTTCCTCATGTCTATTTGGTCCAATGGATTGATATCGATCGACCACGCATGAAAAGTACACATTCAAGCATACATATTGTTCGAATCGTTTTTGTCCAAGCATGAATGACTTACTAGGACGAAAATCAATCGTCCTAGAATAAAATTTCCGTTCAAACGTTATCAAACAGTCTAGCAAAATTTCATCCCCAAAGATATTTTTTGAGACTAAATTGATATTTCTATCCCAAAATATCTTTTGGAACATTGATATTGAGACGACCTTGAAACTTTTTTTTTTTAAGACAAAAATCCTATTTTCATCCCAAAAGACCCAAACTGTTGTAGTGATGGTATATATAATACTGTCCCATTAAGTTTCGGCACTAAGTAGACCTCAAATATATATAAATAATAATACATATAACATGAGCTCCTCTCTCTCTCCAAATCTTTATTTGTTTGTGGATCCCCCATGACCCTGTCCCGCCTTCCCCATCTGGCTCTAGTGGTACATGATTATCTTTTTACTTTTACTTTATCTCTCGATCTTTTGATACTAAATAAAAAATTTTCTTTTTGGACTAGTATGTTCATCTTTACCTCCTGTCATGCTAATCGTCGCAACGCAGAAAACCAACCACAACGCTCATGATCACCATCAAACTAAGATGTCTGCTTAAAGGCGTACGTACGTTTAACATTTGAGCTTTCTGGGAAAATTAATTGGCAAAACATAAAACCAGCTCCTCATCACTGTTCCTAACATAATCATGCACGTTACAAGCAGTGGATTCCGACTAGAAAGTCTTCATTTTACTCATATTTCATTTTACTTTTGACAAAAATCACTATGAAATTAATACATAGGAGAAACACATCTATCAAAATAAGTAAAATCACCACTAACTCATGTCAAAGCCATGGCTAGGCGCGATTCTTTCTCAAAAAGAAATTATAAATTTTTAACGATTCTCCTTCATGCGGTCAAAAATTCGCAAAATTTTTTTGTTTTTGTATCCATGACCATTTTGCTTCTCTCGCTACAGGCTCGCATGGGGCCTTTCTGTACATGCGCAATACCTTCAAATCAAGCACAAATCCAAACAACGATGACACATACTGATCAAAATGCAGCGATCAGCAATTGACGATAACACGCCAGAGTATTCTGTATAGACTTCTCAGGAAAGAGTTCCCTGCAATTGGCAGCAAGTCGCGAGGTCCATTGCCTCGGATTGTGCTAGTAACCTAATGTCCGCCCATCGCCGTAGAAGCATGCTGCTGAACCCCTGTATTTGACCACAATTTAATTCTATTAAAAATTATACTATATTTATATGTCACAAGTACAAAGGTTTTAAACTCCTCGCTTCTGATCTGATCTAGCCATATCAATCCTATTTTTCCCGACAATGTAGAAGCAATTTTCATACAAATATGGCTCATATAATTATGTAACTAGGCAGAACAAAAAACAAATATTCAATTTCATATCATTTGCATCTTTTCCTCCCATTGCACAATGTGAGATACAAATTATAATACCCTATTTCAGGAGATTTTCTAACAGAGAAAGAATATAAAGGATGTAGGATAAAAGCTTTTGCAGTAGCGACTAAATATCGTAGTAAGATACAAAGAACTCCGACAATTAATTGCAACATGAAACTAAGATTATTCACATATATATAACACACGGCGTCGGGCGACTTTGTGAGCTCAAAGCTACAGGTGAGTTGTTTATAATGGACCTAACCATGCACGTCTTGAGAGGAATAAATCAAGCATCACTCCAGGTAGCATCATCATCACTCCCAACAGCTAATTTTCTCAACTGTGAGTTTCACTGCATTATTCATGGCAGTAGAATGAAAATAAAGGAAAAGGGAGTGTAAGACAATACAAAACCTTGGGAACATCATTTGCTATCTCCAAAATTGCGGTGACTTTAACACTTGTAGCGGGTCCTGGTGTATGAGGGGAGAGAGAGTCAGGGGTGACAGAAAGAGAGCGACTGAGGGGGGAGATTAAACGCTTCATGGCCTCAGGCTTGAGCAGAGAGAGAGAGAGAGGGAGGCTTGAGAAGAAAGAGAGAGACCGAGGAGAGACTCAGAGAGTTCATATGATCATCTACACTCGCTTTTACTGTAATTATCCTAAAGAGCATACGCCCCCCCTTCTCATTGGATGGTGTAGATATGGGATTGTCACCGCATCCTGTTTGAAGATTTTTCCACTAAAATAACCTTTTCAGTACCTCCAATTAAGATGTTTTTTTCCCAATAGTAAGTACCAGTAACCTGATAAGAAACTCATCTATGACAGGTTCTGGTTACCATGATATATTTGATGTGTGGGTACACCAGCAGGAATTCCACCAATTACCTTACTCCAAATGCCCCAAAACTCTCCATTCCGGTTCAAGTTTATACCATTGATCGCAAAGCTTCGATTTGGAAACTAGAAGATCATTAAAGGACTTCAAGCTTCATCCAAGTCCTGAGAACTCAAAACATTTTATTTCTTACTGCGATGCTTACGGATCTGATTTTCTGATGCACTTGTTGAAGACGCTGGTGGAACTGATAGAAGAGAATAAGACTGTCAGAAAGGTAAAGCAACCAGAAGAAAGATCAAAACAGCTGAAGTCAAGCAACTTAAGGTATCAAAAACTAATAAATAAATAAATTGAAACGACTTAAAGGTATTTCAAGCATTTTGAATTATTTTAAAATGTTGTTAACAGCTTCCGTTAGTGCCACTGAATGAAATACATGGGAATTCTATATAAGAGAAAGTCCCCGTAAAACATGAATTTTCAAGTTACAAGTTAACAATGACCTAAATTCATTCCTATTCATAGTGCGCGCAACTAAAGTCAAATTGCATTCTGGTGTCAACAGAACAAAGTCCCCCCCAAAACAACCAACCTTACACTTGAAGGCACAAATTTCAGAATAAGCAATCATAAACAACACCATATGCAGAAACTGAAGCTGGTGTAACATATGCCAAGAGTGAACCAATGATTTTCGGACATTCATTTTTAACTAGTTTACAACTGATCAAGCATGCCTAAAATAGAACAGCACAGTGGAAGAGGGTACCTTTACTTGTTTTGGGAGGTTTTATGCCACCACAAACATTTGATGATGACGAAAAAGACTTTTTGGCAGGCAGAGGTTTCGTTGACGTTTCAGACTTCTTGGAAGATATCAGCGAAGAACAAAGAATAGCATCTACAGCTTCACGTTGTTTCCTTTTTGCAATCAAATCTTCAGCACGGCCTACCTGACTGGGGACTTTACCTCTGACATTTGCATCTCTCTCCATAGAGCTGCCTTCAGTTAATGGAGTTGCCTGATTCCCCTGCTCGCTTCTACCACCATCAGAGGATTTCTTCAGTCTTTTTGACACATGTGATTTCGAGAGTTTATGACCATCAGCCAATTCTAGTTCAGAATGGTTTGAATGATTATTAGACTTGTCAAAATCATGCTTCCTTTTGCTCATATCCGTATTCCCCAAACCGACCTTCTTTTCACTACTCTCTTTGCCCTTTCTTTCACCCACTTTAGCATGTTTCCCTGAGTTTGCACACTTAACATCCTCAGAAGTTCTGTTCTTACCATTTGCTACTAAAGATGAATCTTTCGCAGCCAAATCCTTTTCATCTCCTATACCTGTTCTTTTACTCTGATCTGCACAGCCTACATTCCTTGTTTTCCTTTCAAAGGTTTGATTCCTATTGTGTACATTTTGTTTTGCATGCTGGCTAGCATCATTAACCTTTTCAACATATTTCTTCCGTCCTGAGTGGTTAACAGAAATTCCTGGAACTGCATTTCTACAAAAGGCTGTTTTAAACATCGAATCATATGGCATTTTGACTGAAAGAACCAAGTTTCTTGCTTTAGCATCCTTTAAAAGAGCAGCCCAGTTATGGTTTGTCATCAAAGTCCTGGCATTACCCAAGACCCAGAGCGAGAGCTTGGCTCTTGTCAAAGCCACATTCATCCTTCTTACATCAGCTACAAACCCAATATTGCTTGAGTTCATCCTAAGGGCAGAGTTAGGATCCCCTGCCCTAACAGTTGAAAGTAAAATTATATCAACCTCCCGACCTTGGAAACCATCCACTGTATTTAATTCCATATCATCTATAACAGAAGATCCAAATGCACTTAAAAAACGAGAACGTAAAAGTGAGAGTTGACTTTTGTATGGAGTTATGATGCCAATCCTTCCACCAATAAATTCTGATGGGCACCTAAACAATGTGGCCAAACACAGAATTAGAAGAAATAAATTACACACATTACAAAGAAGTGTGTCTACCCTTTCCTTGAAA
This sequence comes from Pterocarya stenoptera, assembly GCA_003123785.1. Lineage (NCBI taxonomy): Eukaryota > Viridiplantae > Streptophyta > Magnoliopsida > Fagales > Juglandaceae > Pterocarya > Pterocarya stenoptera. Next base: position 34,263 of record QEOT01003437.1, on the reverse strand, counting down.
AATATCGTATCCAAAATAGTTGCTGTACCTTTGCTTGAATAACCTAAGAACTTCAACTGCAGCTTCAGCCTCATGCTCATTGTAAAGGGACAATGCACCAGAGTTCTTACCACGATGCTCTTGGCCATCAACAATGTCATAGAATACATATGGTCCGAGACCCTCAATTTCATGAAATGGAGCTGACTTGTTAGACATTTTTTCACCATTTAGCAGCTTTCCGTCATAAAAATGCAATGAAGGAAACCGACATATTTCTGGGTGCATTCTATACTGCAAGAGGAAACTTTGTCCTTAAAGGTTTTCAAAAAGTCACAGAAGGATAAAAATGTAAAAACGCACGGACTTCCCTACCTCATCACAAAAAAAGAATCAATAATAAAGCAAAAGGCCCAGAAATAAGTGACACATGAAAAAAGTATGAATTTAGTAATAGAGAGAGAGAGAGAGAGACAGAGAGACAGAGAACTTGGATTAGTAGGCAAAAGCAACATCATAGTTGGCAACCTGGTCAAAACAATAAGGTGCAGCCCAAAGCTCAAAAGCATAACAAAAACAAAACGACTGAATGACCCATAAAGTCCCACCAGATACAGTTTTGTCACTAAGACCAACAATCAGGGGAAGCCAATAATTGTTCCTTTTTTTTTATCAGTAGGGGAAGCTAATAAAATAATCATTAGTAAGAATTCTGATGCAGCAATTTAACCAAAAGCATTTAATTGGAAAGCAGTAGTCATGTTTCAGATCCTCCAAAACAGAATAATAAAAAGCATTGAAGATTTTCTGTTTCACCAAAACGGGTTCTTGAGCACAAAAAATTGCGGCACATAAAGCAGTTAACACACCAAGTCATCATATCAGGAATTTCAGGTGGACAGAAGCAGATAAACAAGAACTGCATTTGATCACAGAAGGTATTACAAAACATACTCAACCAACACATACTTAACCTTACAATAAAACTTAAAGGGTTAACAGAAGGTATTACAACAAAAAAGAGAGAATGTAAGGCCGGCACATACAAACTTTCCACATAAAAATGGGCATTAATTTTTCGTGGGACCATTTCTGATCCTTCAATGCAGTAATCGGCCATGGACATTATTATTCTCATCACCCATAGAAGCACACAGCAAGAAGTGCCTGGACAGCTATTTTGTTTACAAATCATAATTAGAAAAACTGAAACTCACAGCAACTAAAAAGATAAAAACAAGAACTCAACCAATAAACTCTATGTATTATTGTTGATAAAAACACGCTTAAGAGCAAAGCACCTAGGCCAAAGCACTTCGCTTACCAAAAGTGAAGCGCATTTACAAAAGCACACTTTTTGGAACTTTTGTGCACTTTAAAGCGCAGAAAAGCACACTTCTGTAATTATATTTGAAAAATGTATAAAATATCAATTCAAGACCTAAAAACAAATATTTTAAGTATTTAGTTGATATTGAAGATCATTTGTATACCAGGGCAGCAAATGTTGTCGTGTTGTGCTTTGAACCCAATATAATGGTTCAAGATGACTTTCTAGATGGATTGATATTTGATTGCTTATGTTGGCATAAAAGTCAGTACCTACAATTTTGTGTTTTCTTGGTCATGGTCTTTTTGGCAGATTTTGATTCAACCATATACTTTAATTTGGTTATTGAGAAGAAATATCATAAATGTGTTCATTTAGGAAAGCTCAAGAGAATTATATAAAATGCTATGTTTAAATTTATGTCACTAGTAGATTACTTGATTGTCATGTTGCATAATACTCTAATTTATTGGAGTTTTTTTTAATCAGTAAATATGAATACTATAATAAATTGAGTTAATAGGCTAAATATCATCAAATTGCTTTTAAAACTTTTTTTATTAAAGTGCAAGGATTATCTGTAATTATTCATCATTTAAAAATGTGCACTTTACTTCAATCAGCCACGTTCTTGAGCTTAGTGCCTAGGCTCTGGACAAACTTTTCGCTCAAGTACACCTAGCGCTCTCACCAACACTACTATGTACACATGTCCAGACAAAAACTTTTTTATTTCCAAGTGTATACTCGTCAAGAAAAAAACTACCATCTATACACAGAGTTCTTCTACTTATAATCCTTACATCACACACCTGCTAAGGAAAAAAAATAAAAAGATAAAAAAATAAAAGAAGATGTGTGGTGTAAAGATGATGAGTAGAATTTTTTATTTTTTATTTTGATAAATAGATGATGAGTAGAATTTTTCATGCACATAATTGCGTCCAAATGATAATGGGGTCGAACAAAGCATTGGAACCAATACATAACCTCGATCAGCCATCAAGATAAATTGAGATCACCAAGTCCCCTCCTACCTAGAGATGATAAAATTATTTTTTTTTATCAGTAAGAGATGATAAAATTATTACTAAAGGCATGAGGATTTCCAAGACAGCCATTAAGTTCAAGCAATCAAATCTATAGGTATATGGTGATTTCATATCAGTATGGTAGAAAAGTTCTATTTGACAGGCTGATAAATTCTAAGATACATTTTACAGGATATCAAAACTGACCACCCCAGTATATATCGTCACAAGTGCCAACTTTTATTGCTATAGCTCGTCTCCCATATACTGCTAAATATGGTTTATAATCATTCAATCATGTAAATTTTTATTTTTTTTTTTATCAGTAATCATGTAAAATTGCATTACAACTACACAGATGAGGGGAAGATTTGCAATCTACTTCACCTGTTTGGTCAGCATAATGACAGGATGACCAGCCCTCTGTAAACGTTCAAACATACTGCATTCATACTGGAATTTACTAGCAACACTAGAGAGAACTGTCGCTGGAAGCTGCTTTGGGTCACCAACCTTAAAGAATAGATTATTAATTTCAGACTATTTCTTGGCAGAACAGAAGTAGTTCCAAAATTAAAGAATTCAATGGTCCTTACCATAATACATTTAGTCCCACTAGATTTTAAAAGCTGAAGAGGAATCAGAGTAGCAGGTTCCAGAGCCTGTAGTGGCAGGGAGAAATGCTTAGAAGACAAGGGAGAGCAAGAGCAATGATAAAAAGATTATAAGTTCAACTGAGCAAAGAATATTTTACTTGAGCAGCTTCATCAATCACTATAGCATCAAAAAGAGTATGCTCAGATGGAATCCCAAATTTATTAGTTGACAGAGACTCAGAACACACTCCATAGAGGTCTCCACCACAACCACTCAATGTAGTTACCACAATCTCAGCTTCCTGCAAAATAGACTTCCGAAGCTTACGTCTAAGTGTTTTCATTTCTTCATTAGATTTCTTCTCCTGTGTCTGAACACTGCTAAGATCTTTATAGATTTGCTTCTTTTGCTCATAAAGTTTTCTTAGCTTCAACTCTATTTCTGCATCAGACACTTCTTTCTCATCATCCCCCTTATTACTATCAGCTTCCAAAGAATTCTTAAGGTCAGCATTTCCATCCCTTAAGTTAGCACGCTTTGTTTCATAAAACCTGATTCGGTCAACTATTTTCTCAAGATTAGAACGCAAAGTAATTGAAGAGCCCACAGTTGAATCACTCTTTTCATTGCAAACTTTCATCCTCTCTTCCACCAAACGTTGATCAACAAGTGTATCAATAAATACTGGCAGTGAATTTGGATGGAGTGTCTTCACATTGCCAACCCTTACAAGATACGGCTTGTAAATCTTCCCATCGCTGCCATAAAGACCTTGACTAGAAATTCTCGATACTAACTCATCAACCGCAGCATTTGACTGGGCGCATAGAAGCACCCTTCCTCTTGCCAAACTTTCCTTGGATTTTGAGCTTCTTTCAACATCCTCATTCAATTGTCTAGCCAAGGCTGCATCCTGCCATGCCTTTGCAATTGCAGCAGTCTGGCTTATCCGTGGACGTGAATTGGTGCACTGCATACCATTTCTTTTCAAAGTGCCATCAAGAACGTTTTTTGCATTACCCATCCTCTGTAAAGGTGAAGCAAGCAAACCACTGACAATGGCCAAAATAGTTCGCGTCTTGCCAGTACCTATATACCAAAGCAATAAAGACCAACTGGATAAATCGCAAGTACATATTATTCAATCTTCAAAAAGTTGGACAAAAGTAAATCAGATACCTGGAGGACCCTGAATAAGGGATAATTCAAAATCTTTCTTTAAACTTGGTGATCCAACAGCAACACCAATAGCTTGAAGTTGACTGTCATTGAAGGATGATTTCAGTACTTGCTGCAAGGGTTGGGAAAGCTTACCCAGATCCACTTCCTTGGATACATCACCACCAAGAGAATCATTGACGGGCTTCAAAATAACTGGAAGTATGGGGATTTCCTTAATTGAAGACAGTGCCTGAAATTCTCTAAGCTGAGGTGTAATGCTCATTAAGCGAGTTGCGTGCCATTTACCACGTTCAATGAGGTTTCTTCTAGCTTGATTTAATCGTGAAGAACCATTTTGAAGATAGAACCTGATTACTAATATAGTTTGTCTTCTCTTATTGTCTCTCTCACGCCTCTCCACCTGAAAAATATTGCGGATGCTTTAAAAAACTATTACATATGATGTAACCTGGAGGAATGTATGATAAATGGGCCACCCAAGTGTAGTATCTCATCTAATTCCAATCTTTTTGTAAGTAAGATCACAACCAAAATTTAGGAAACACATCATGTAAATTGGGACTATGGCCAGTAATAGATAGGCAAGCCAATTTAGAAATCTGGTTATCGCCTGCATGATTGCAAGAAACTCTTACCCAAATCTTCCAAAGGATGTTATGAGGTAACATGAGGGCTTACCTTTCCAACCATGTGAATATCATGGGATGATTTTTGCAAAGGCTCTTTTGTCAACAACACAAGGTCATTTTCAGAAAAGCTTTTAGAAGCAGCAGAATCATTATCATCATAGACAAATCGAACCAGATGAAAATCATCAACTCTCTCGACCAACATCACAGATAGACTGCCAAAATACATCTCTTCCAAGGAAGACATTTCCAGAAAGGAACTGTGCAACTGTGCTTTGAACTCCTCCAAAACCAACGGCCGAAAAATCTCTATATACTGTTCAGGCGATTGAAAATAGACGGGAACCTCCTTTAATTTGCTAACAATTCGGCTCCTATCCTCACCAGCAGATGCTAATCCAACAGTTTCGAAGTAATCAATTTCCAAAATGGGTCTATACCAGTCATCAAGCCTTGGCGGCTTGAACCTTTTCACTCCAGCCTCAAGTCTATGTAAACGGCCAGATCTAATTTCAAAATGTGATTTAAGTTGAATAACTTGCCGTTTTGGGACAGAAGTGCTTGACTTTGCTATAAGTGACTGCTGACGCCTTGCAGAGTTTAGTGCAGACTCAAATGTATCGTCTTCAGTATCATGTACTATCTCTTTCAAAACAGTGTCACTTGCCTTGGAAATTGCACTGTTGAAATTTAAAGTCATATTCTTGGAACGGACAGCTTCATTGGATGAAACATGAAGATTAACTCTATTCTGGGATAAAATGGATTTATTTTTATTGTATATGGAGCGTATTCCTTTCCTCTTACCATCTAAACCTTCTGATTCGAGGAGAGCGGGTGCTCCTTTACCTTTTAATCCATCAAAGCTCTTATCCCGAGAAGCAACCACAGAACCATCAGTAGTGTCATTTTGCTGAAAAGACCCCAACAAATCCTTAGAAGTGTCAGTGTCAGTGTCAGAAACTTTCTTTTTCGTAGAGTCAAAGTGTGATTTGCTCCCAGGATCGATAGTCTTGTCCTCCAACATGTGGTGACCTGTCTCAGTGTCAGAGAGAATGACCTCATTGGCAGATATAGGTTCCTCTGTTTCACTGTCTGAAAGAACAATCAGAACATCTTCAGCCGTTTTGTGAGTTCCCGTTACAGAGTCCAAGATCTGCACCTCTCTGTCATCCACACAGAGAGGCTGCTCATTTGAAACTGAACTATTCCTCTCAAATGACAAGAACTCGGGAAATAAAGATCTTGAACTATAGGGGGTCTTTCCACTGTCACAAGAAGCTTCCTTCGATAACGAAACAGAAAGGCGTGAAACTGTTTCTGTCAATTCATCCGTGGCAAAATTATCTAAATCAAGAAACAAGACATGTAACGAATCCGTTAATGATCACTTGACAATGATCAACAAAAATCCAGAATAGCAATAATAATAACCAGGACAACAAAGGTAGTAATAATAGTGACTATAACAATAATAAGAACAAAAAATAGCAACTATAACAATAATAATAACCACTGCCACAACCATTATTGCTATGTTAAACATTGTGTGTCTGCATGTAATGAAATATTGAAAGCTCACCACTTGATATCATATTTTCAATGGTCCCGATTGTCGTTGTAGCACTGTTACTACATGAACCCCTGAGAAAAGACAGCAACATGGAAACTGTCCGTTTCCAATACACGGTTATAACTTTAAGTGATGACTTTCCCCAATCCATGAGATCATTAAGCCATGAGAAGTCACAAGAACTTTTCACCATCACTCTCGAATCCTCATGTTTTGTACCCAATGGCGGGTACATTATTTCAAAAACAACAGGGAGGATCTCAAGTAAGCGGACACAAGTCATCTGAAACAACAAAGAACTAGTAAGAATGCCTTCCACGTGAAACCCTCATGGGATGTATCAGACAGGGTTATGGGGTGCCAGAGTTGAGTTGCATTCGCACAAACTATAAATTCCTACCAGAAACTGAAACAGAATTTCCAGAAATTTGAAGAGTAAAAACAAAGTAGATTAGTAAATTATTTATCAACCAAGCAATACTCATTGTACACTTAACCACTGACAAGAACTGGTCACCTCAGAGTATGTGCCTATACAAAACAACACACACACACACAAACAGAAGGGGGGACTGTAAGAACCAAAATGGCTAATAGAAAATACTCAAAGGCAAAAGTTGTACATTGCATGTAACTTAACAAGTCCACACATAACCAAGAGTTTATAAGTACATTAAGCATAACTACAGTTCTAACACAACCATTTACAAGTAGAATGAATGCAGAATACCTAACAAAAACTTATTAAAAAGAAAAAAAGAATACCTGACAGAAACTGTAATCAATAAATGCCTTGCCCTCTATTAAGCATCTCCGTATAGAAGGCCAAGCAGTTTCTGATAGCAAGTAAATGAACTTTTGCAGCAATTTTAAGTCAACATTGGATGAATACCCAATGGCATTCTCAGGCAATGTATCAAAGAACGGCTGCCTCAAAAATCCACCTTGGGAAGAGAAGCTTGTGATACTTAAGTGATCAGATGAACTTTCTGGCCATTCTTCAGTAACCCCTTTGAGTAATTTGCGTAGAACGAAAAAAAAATGTTGCAAAGTCTGAAACTTTACCAAAACAGAATCCAGTAGAACCTGAAATAGTGCAAACAGAGCTGTTAGAAAAAACACGAGAAGGTGATTATTTGTGAAACTTACAATTTATCCCCCTTAAAAGGGCATCCCATAACAGTAAAGACATATCATCCGTAGTGAACATGTTCTATCTGCATACCAGAGGAACCAATACAAAATTTCAAATATGAAATTTCAAATTAGAAACTGAAGGTCATTACACATATAATGAAGAAAAGCTTTGCTTAGTTTTTTTGCAGGGCTTGGGGAAGAATGAGATTGGAGCACTTGGAAGCTCAAACAAAAAAGCAATTCCACTTGGTTATTATGAGCATGTCTGAAAACCTAGTTGCCAACAACTTAATGTATTTGCTTACTTTTCCAATCAATATAGATATATATCTAACCACATATCATTATTCTGAAGCTTTGACTGAAAGGAAGTCTTTACCAATTTACAAGCATGCCTGAAACCCCGAAAAATGGCGGACAACGAGCATCCACTTGAGCAGAGGAACTTCAAGCCACAAGAAAGACCACGTGTATCCGAAACTTGTTCCAAAATACATTTCCCAAATTGCCTGATATTCTGTATCAAAACACAGTATGTACATATATAAAAATTGCTCAAACAGGAGAAAGGAAATTGAGAATAATCCATCACTTCAATCATAGATGCATAATAACATAAGGTTTAAGATATAAAAAGATTAATTTGACATACATCATTAGGATCCAGGAGTGAAAGTATCAAGCTTTCAGACATCCTTGGTTCCCAAGTCCACAGTTTCCCAATTTCTCTTTGCCCCACTTGATCTATAAAGTGTCCAGTTAACCTGTATCACACCTCTCATGTAATTATTCAAGTGATCAGTTCCCACTAATCTATGCATTGCCTCATAACATAACCATCAACCGAAAACTATAAAGGGGTCTCCCACAACATTAAAAATATTGATAAAGTACATAAACACTAACAACCTGTTGAACGTTCTTGCTAAAGAAATACACATTGATGATATTTTTACTGAGTTTTTTGAGTCCTTCCCCTCTCCACCATCATCAGAACCAGTTGGGATTGTCCAACCAAATGAAGTGGAGACTTCTTCAACAGAAGATTGAAGCCAAGTTCTCAATGGAAGTGCCATTTCCGCACTGATTTCGGGTTCAACCATAGAAAAACGAGATCGAGCCCAGAAAACAGCCTTAGAAAATGATATCGGAAAGACTGAGGGATCAAGTTCAACTAGAACATCAATCCACAACATAGGAATGCACTTCCACTCTCGATATTCCCGACAAGTAATTTTACTTTGTGCACCGAATTCGCTCCAAGAACTATTATCCTCCTCTCTACCATCTGGAATAAATGGAAGCCTGTCATATTGATCATCATCATCCAAGTCAAGAGACACGCTTTTGTCAATACTCCAAGAGGTGCTGCAATTCAGCATTGAAGTTATAAGGGCAGCAGCATCAGACACTATAATAGTTTGTATAAGATCAAATGCAGGTTGCCTCAGAGAACAGTGGAGTGAAGAATCCTTCAGGGACGACACGAGAGAAGGGCCCCTGTCCAATAAAAATGCACATAAATGAATCATAAAGCCATCTCAATCAACAACCAAATTACCTTTTTGATAAGTGCGTCCACAACCAATTTACCAACAAATCCATATACCTACATGAGGATTTTAAATGTTTACGATTATGTTTTTTAAAGTAATACATGATTTTCAGGACTAAACAAAACATCACTAAGGATATGGGATGAAGTCATTTAATGGTTCAACCATAGAGCTAGTGATTGAACAACTGATTTTTTACCTAATAAATATTTCTACCAAAATAACTTATATTATAGAGGTTAGAAGAAAACTTTTAAGATATCTTCTCACATTTTTAAATGTTCAATGATTTGTCCTGTTGAAACACCAAGTCCTACATTGGGAATATGAAAAACCCATATAGAACATGTGTTTTCATCATAAGCGTAGTCAGGGGTGCTAAGTCCCACGCTGGCTACTAACTAGAAGAAATTGGGTTTATCTAGGGAAGCTAATATATTTTTTACATACAAGTGTTTAATTTAATGACTTGTCCTTTTGTAACACTGCAGTCCTATATTAAGAATATGAATAACCCACAAAGAATGGGTAGCTTATAAAGTGATTCTTTCTTCTTCTTTTTTTGACAAATAAGAAAGAATTTTATTCATCGAATGAATAAAAGAAAACACCTACTTACATTCAATAAAGAAGAAAACGAAAACAGAAAATCATGAGCTTAATCTCCATTAAGCACCATAGCTAAAAACCATTGAAATAAAGAAAACACACCGAATTTCCATATTTCATCCATAGTGCGCTCCTTATTATTAAAACAAGCCTTATAAGTGATTCTAAGGAAGCTTCAAGTTGACCGATCTTTTTGGGGTTATAGTGTAAACCTGACTAGTGCTTTCTATGGCATGTCTTGACGAGGAAGCAAGAACTTACGAGAGGAAGTTTGTAACACCCCAATCTAACATTGAGAATATGAATAACCTACACAACCTATCAAAAAAAAAAAATTAACCTACACAAATTGGGCAGGTTATAAAGGTAGTCACGAGTGCTAACTCACACATTGGCTAGTTATTATAGATAAAATTGGGCTTTATAAGTTAGAATTTGTAACTGATACAAGGAAGTCATGAAAGTTTAGTCCAAATTGAGATTTATAAATGATTTAAGGGAACTTCAGATCGACTACTCTTTTTGGGTTTATGGCATGAATATGCCTCGCACTTTCCTTGGCTCATTACACCTATATAACTATTAGTTCACTTTTAGGGGTGTAAGAAAAAACTGACAAATGGATTGAAAATCGGTTCAATCCTGGTTTTCATGTTTTGAAAACCAATTTGGACTGACCCGAACCAAAATATATATTTTTTATATTATATATATATTATATGCTATATATATTATACATATTTTAAATTAAAACCTGAAATTTTAATCTTATTATTTATGCTTCCTTGATAAAAAATTACTCTTAAACATGAATATTAATTTTAAGTTATTAATATATTATTATTTGTCCTTATATATTAAATTACATACTTACATATATAATATGTATTAAGTATAATAGTACACGTTTGCTATATACATAAAGGATAAATACATTTTTGCTAAGTACATATTTACACATTTTTGGTATAATTTTTTCATTTGGTTCAAAAAAACCAACCAGCCCAACAAAAAAGCCCAAAACCAAATCATATCTGTAAAACCGATCCGAACCGGACCAAAACCGAAAAAACTGAAAGTTTCGATCTCATGGATGAATTGATCTGTATCAGTTTTCAGAATTTCAAAAACAGACTTAGACCGGTTCGGCTCCAAAATATGTCCAAAACTGGACTGAACCGAACCGATTACACCCATATCCATTTTTATGCTCAATAAAAAAAATGTCCTGTATACTCGGGCCTTTGCCTATTTTATGCTCAATAAAATTTTGTTTCTCAATCAAAAAAATTTGCTTATAATTTTTTTTTTATGATTAATAAGAGAAATTTTATTCCAAGTAAATAGGCATAGCCCAAGTACCCAGGATGTATACAAATGAGAGCACCTACTTACAAGCTAAAACAAAATACAACTAAAGCAAAACATTACAATCATTCCCTTATGTTTGTTTTGGTGCTTATGGCTTGAAAGAAATGGGAGGTGATTTGAAGATTGTGAACGTTCTATGGGGGAGTTTAGGTATTTTTTCTTTAGCACTTTTAAGTTTTTGGGTGAAGAATCTTGTAAGGGATGGGAACAGTTGTCATGTTTTATTTTAGTACTGTTTTTGCTTTAGCTTGTATTTAGGTGTGCTCACTTGTATACATCCTGTGTACTTGGGCTATGTCTTTTTACTTGGAATAAAATCTCTTATTAGCTATCAAAAACACATTACAATCATTCCCATTCCTTATAGAATTCTTCACCCAAAAACTTAAAGTACTAAGGAAAAACTCCCTAAGTTCCCCTAAACAACATTCACAATTTTCAAAGCACCTCCCATTTCTCTCCAACCATAAACACCAAAGCAAGCACAAGGGGATCATCTTCAACACAGCATGTTGTTACTTCTCCCCACAATACCTTGCCAGCATGCAAAGAAATCTACCACACGCATAGGAATCACCCAAAAAATGCCAACCCTTGCAAAAATCTCATTCCACAAAGAAGTCGCCACCTCACAAGGAAGAAAAAGAAAAAGATGATCAATAGATTCACCATCCTTCTTACACATAAAACACCAATCAACCACCGGTAAGCCTCTCTTCCTCAAATTGTCCGTGGTTAAAATTTTCCCAAGAGACACCATCCAACAGAAAAAGGCAACCTTACTAGGCACCTTGGCTCTCCAAATACTTTTCCAGGGATAATCTTTGGCCCCATGACAGGTTAACACCTTGTAAAAAGAACTCGTTGAAAATCAGGAATTAACTGTATGCACCCACTGCAGACTATCCTCCCTGCTCTGATCAAGCTTCATCTCATATAATCTTCCAAATAAATCAGAAACTTGGCATACTTCCCAATCCTGCACATCTCTAGTGAATTCTAGTGTCTACTGAATCAAATTGTTAGAAAAGTGATAGGACTCAGCCACTGCAGCCCCTTTATCTCTAACAATCCTAAAACAATTAGGGTAAACATCCTTAAGAGGTGAATCCACACACCAAATGTCATGCCAAAAATAGATCTTTGCCCCATCCCCCACCTTGAATTTAGTATTCTTGACAAAGCCCCCCCATCCCAGCCGAATAGACTTCCACAAACCCACCCCAACATCCCTCTTACTTAATTCGTACACCAACTCCCCCACATCCTCCCATATTTAACATTCACAATATTTCTCCAAAATGCATTACTCTCATTATGATACCTCCAAAGCCATTTCCCAAGAAGAGCTTTGTTGAAAAGTCTTAAATTTCGCACTCCCAAACCTCCACAAGACACCGGGAGACAAACCTTATTCCAACTCACCAAATGAAACTTTCTTTCCTCCCCATTACCATCACACAGAAAATTCCAATAAATCCCCTCTATTCTTTTAGCAACCCCAGCTGGTAAAGGGGAGAGAGAGAGGAAATCAGTAGGGAGATTAGTCAATGTGCTCTTAATCAAGGTAACTCTTCCACCTTTTGACAAGTATAATATTTTCCAGCCAGCTAACCTCATCCTAATCTTCTCAATCACCCCATCCCAAATAGAAACTGATTTGTGAGGAGCACCCAAGGGTAGTCCAACAAATCTCATCGGTAACAAAGCTACCTTACATCCCAAAATATTGGCCAGATCCTAGATATTCTTGACCGCACCCACTAGAACAATTTCAGACTTGGAAAGATTAATTCTTAAACCAGAGACAACTTCAAAACATACACAGTAAGGCTCTCAAAACACAAAGGTGATCCTTATTGTTATCACATAAAATCAAAGTGTCGTCTGCAAAAAGCAAATGTGATACTGTACTACTATCCCGAGTCTCATCACCCACCACAAATCCCAACATAAATCTTCCTTCAACAGCTGCTTCAAGCATACGACTCAAAGCATCCATCACTATTACAAAAAGGAACGGAGATAAGGGGTCTCCTTGCCTCAAACCCCAAGAGCTGTTAAAAAAACCAACCAGATTGCCATTCACTAATATCGAAAATCTGGCTGTCGAAATACAATGTTTAATCCATGAACACCACTTCTCACCAAAATCAAATCTCCCAAATATGTTAAGAAGAAAATCCCAATTGACATGATCAAAAGCCTATTCCATGTCCAATTTAACTAAAACTCCAGATTTACCCATTCTTATTCTACTTTGCAAGCATTCGTTTGCAATTAAAACCAACTCAAGAATTTGTCTTCCCCTCACAAATGCATTCTGAGACTTTGATATAATCTTGTCCATAACCACACTAATACGATTGGCTAACACCTTGGCGATGATTTTATACACCCCATTTACCAAGCTAATAGGGCAAAAATCCCTCATCTCCACAGCACCCACCTTTTTAGGAATGAGAGCAATGAATGTGGTATTAATACTCTTCTCAGATTTCAGGAACAAGTGGAATTCACCAAAAAATTTCATAATGTCATCCTTCACGATGTTCCAAAATGCTTGGAAAAACGCCATAGAAAAACCATCCAGACTTGGTGCCTTGTCCTTAGACATACCTCTTACCACATCAATAACTTCTTCTTCCACAAAAGATCTCTCCAACCAATCTGCACTCAATTGATCAATGGACTCAAACACCAGCCCATCTAACTTTGGTCTCCATGAATGTTCTTCCCTAAAAAGCTTCTCATAATAACTCACAATGTGGTCTTCAATCTCCCCAATATCGGAAAGAACATTATCACCATCATGAAGAGCTTCAATAGCATTGAATCTACAGCAAGAATTTGCCATTTTATGAAAGAATTGGCTTATAATTTGGAACAAATCACAATTACAAAAAATCCCAACCGTAGCCACCAACATTTCCAAAATCCAAAAACGGGAAGCACAATCTCTATGACATTTTTCCCCTCCATAGCCCTTCTTCATGAGGTCATACTAAAAGTACCCAATCAGTTCTTTGGGAAAGGTCACACTCAAAATAAACATTTAATTGGCATGTAACAAAACTTCATTCAAAGAATAAAAGAGTGCACCCCAATACACGATACACAAGCGAAATAATAATTACGATCTAAAGATACAAAGGTCTAGAAACTCCAAGAATGAAAGAAATTTTTTTCATAGGTAAGAATGAAAGAAATTCTGATGCTAACACCCAAAACGCATTCAAAAAATGATCTCATAAACACCACATAAAGGTCATATCAAGTACAAAACAGTTGGGATCACATACCACATATGTGCACATTCAGAAGGTGGGCACGGCGGGTTCATCTTATAACCTCTTTGTATAATAAAAAGAGCTATCTGAAAATACAATCTTGCAATAAATAGCAACATCAGTGAGCCAAAAATGTAGGAGGTACAGATTGCAAAAATTTTAGCCATTATTTGACAATCTAGAGGTTGAAATAAGAACCTGGCAAGCCTTTTTCCTCGTTAAAACACTGAAGTTACTGCTCATTGGCACTTGGTGGAGGAGAAAATATATAAAATGCCTACGTTGCTTTTCATGTTCCCCATCTTGCAAAGCTTCAAGAGACTGTATGGATTGGAGCGTACACATCACTTGTGTGAAAATAAACTATATCTAACATGTACAATTGAATCACAAAAAATTTGACACAGAAATATTGAAAAGGAACTTGAAATGAAGTGTCATAATTTTCCACAGACATGCCTGCAGAAAAGGCTGAACAAGATCAAAAATGTCTTTATGGCTTTTCTCGTTTCGAGTATGAAAACACTGCCCCAATAGCGTGTTGCGCATCACACTTGGAGACAATGTAGATCTCAACCAAAGTTTACAACCTTAAAGGAAGCGCAAAACATCAAAGGAATATGTAAGCTCAACATTAAACAGTATATTGACCCAAGTAATTGGAAAAAGAAAAGAGCTCACCAAGCATTTCAAAGAGTAGTCTCAAGCAGGTAACTGCATGAGAAAATACTACTGAATCACCACTGATATGATTGAGTACGAGGTCCAGAAAAATGGGATAGCGTTCTAGTATCCCTTCTTCAAAAGCTGGAGGATCTAAGAATCCAAGCCTTCAGAAAACAAGCGTGCAAAACCTAGCATTAGCAGGAAAAGAGAGAGCAACAAAATTGTTGAAGATGAAATTTAGCCAACATGCCCTACAATGATTTGATTCCAAGCCATATGGATACACGGTCCAGCTTTGCTCTAGGCCTTGAAGTCTCAGGTGTCGGTGGCAAAACTTCTGTCTCCAAAAAGCCTATAAATTTCTTAAGCAAAGGCTGCAAAGGTTCCAATTCTGTTACTCTCCTACACACAAAGACAATAAAATGAAAAGGCCGATCCAGGATTTAGGGGACAATAAAGCAGTAGAGAAAAAACTAATAACCTTGGAAGTGTGTTAATGTCTTTGCGGTTAAAAGTTAGGATCTATCACGAGATAGACTATTACCTTTTTTTAGTACAACAAATTTTATTAATGCTAAGAAAAAGGTTCTTATTGAAAATACTAAGAAAAAGGTGTAGCCTACAAGATAGACTATCACTCAGTTCTTCTTTTCCTTTTTTCCTTTTGTTCCCTTAGAAGGGGTTCTTTGCATCAAACTTGAATGAACCATAATGATAGAAACGGCAGGAAAAAAATACAAGAGAAATTATTCTGGATGCAAGTAATTACAAGTAATGATAGCCTTGTTGATAGTTATAATAACTACGAACATTAACCAAAAATAAAATGAGATCATCAAATATAATGGAGCCAATTTCCTGTAACGACCCGATCCTAAGATTAGGATAAGTTTTATGTATTTTTTTTCATATAAACTATAAATATTCTATTATTATTATTATTATTATTATTATTATTATTATTATTATTATAATATCAGATTTTTAATAATAGTTATTATTAGTATTATTATTTTCATCATTTTTTATATTGTTCATTTTAAGAAGATTATTATCATTTTATTTTTAGTATTTTATTAAAACCCACTTTTGTTATAGCCAATAGAATTTTGTTTGAATTTAAACTTTATTCTCTATATCCACCCGTAAGCCAAATCTTTATCTCCTAATTGATAAATTTCCTAAGGAAAACCAACTCAGTTTATGATCGGTTTCTCAAGCCATGCACATCTCTCTCCGTTAGTCACACATGCATGTCACTACGTGTATTTATACCCTTCATGCACAGCCCCTTGCACATACTGCCTTCCATTTGTTTTCTCTAGGGTTTTCCTCCATGCCTATATATATACACACACGACTAGATCTCATATATGAAGAAAACCTCACGCCGCAGACCTTCCTAGCCCACACTCAGCCTCCCTCCACCATGAACCTCCACTCAGTCGTCCCCTCCAAGAAAGGTCGAGAGCCACTCCACTGTAGTCGCTTCAACCTCTTCCTCTCGCACGGATGCAACCACGCAAAACCATGGCACTAGTGCAGCTTCTCCACATTGCAGCAACTCCACACTGCCCAGAACGCGCCGACGCCACCTCGCTGGAATCCACCATAGTGTACGTCCAAACACTGGCCAGTTGCATCGCAGCCTCGCCACCCGAAGCCAAGCTCCACGCACGGCAGCCCCTATTTTTCACACCGAAAAACAGAGCACCCGCTCTTCCCTTCACAAGCTGCCCAGCCGTGAACCACCCCGTGCAGAGCACCACGTAAGCCAACGACCAGCCACATCTCTTCCACCTCGTGCCGACTTGTATGCCAAGAACCCAGCTCAACAGCGTTGCAGCCTCTTGCACCCGTAGATGAGCAACTCGACACAGCCAGTCCAAGTGGTTTTGCCAGCCACCTTAAGGACGTCGGACCACCACCCACGGTGCCAGAATCGGCCGACCATCCCAGCCCCGTTGAGCCCACTCCCTCCCGGTAAGCACACGACCGCCAGCCACCCAGCCCAACCATGTGCTCCTCCTCCCTCTCGGCAGGCTCTATCGGCAGCTCTCTCTCCCTCTCTCGGTGTCGCACCACCATAGGGACTCCCCAGTTACGCCGTCGTGACCCCCCGCTAGTCGCCTGAACCGCCGCATGTCAACTCTTCCACGGTGAGCCCCTGCTTCGCACGTCTCTTTCCCTCTTTCCCGAGCACTCTGTTTCTCTTTATAGTATGAAGTTGTGTTTTTAGGTTTTAATTTACTACATACTATAATAATAAGATTACCTTTACGCCCTTTTAATCTAGTATCTTGGAGGATTGTTTTAAATTATATTTATAAACCTACATTTAAGTCTATGTTAATTATGGATATTATTACATCATTTTATTTGAAGTTGTGTTAGGCTTACTATTTTAAATGTGAGCTTTTACTTAAATATATATTTTTATATATGCATATTTATATATATATTACTTAAAGAATCAATTATTATAAAGAAGTGTTTAAAGAATTTGAAATATATGTTCAAGTCTAGTATTGAGCCTAATATTTTAGTTAATATTACTTTGCCTATTTAATAGAATTTAATAGAATTTTGATGCTCTATTTTAAATAGAAAACAATTAAGGACTTTTAAACTATATTATTTAGTATTAATTTTATAATTAAATTCCAATAGTAAATAGCAAGTGTTTAATCGTTTATTTTAAATATTTTAAATCTATGGTATGAAATGAACCTCTAGTATTTTTATAATAGATTTTGATATATTTATGCTATTGAAGTTGTAAATTTTTAAAATAAAGAAATATGTTAAGAGTATTTAAATAATATTGATAACTATTATATTTCTTATAAGATTAAGTAATTATGTTAAGAAAGTAAATCTATTTTAAGAATTTAGATTTTTATGACTTATTTATAATAGTCTAAGTATTCTACTAAAGTATAATATGTTATTAGTATTTAAGTAATTTTTAAATATCAAGATTTATTGATTTTGGTGTTAAACAAAAAATTTATTTGACTATTTTCTAGATTATGAATTTAATTAAGTAGGTTATTAGTACATGTTCCTAGACAAATTTAGTGATATTTAATATTGTGTATAGGTGACGAATACGACTTGAGATTCAAGAAGAAGCGCAGCAAGGTAAGTAATTTGATCATAAATTAGAATCATCACAGTTCAGCTTATATAGATTATTATTCAAGCCAGTTCATTGACAACCATTATTTATGAACCACTCATGTCATGTGCAAGCATGTCATCCAGCATAGCATACGATCATGTCATTCCGCATCATATTTAAATTCAGAAATTATGATTATGTATGTAATATGTCATGCATCTCATGTGTATAAGACACGTAAGCTATCTTAAATTCAAGTGTAAGATAAGTTCAGATCAGTTAATAAGATGGCCATTCAGATGCATGGTACCAATGCAATTCAGTTTCAGGGTGGATGTGCAAGCCACGGACTTAAGCGTGGTCCACCATAGTATGCCAGAATACTATCAGCGGCTCCCCTCATGGCCACGGGACGTGGGGCCGATGCACAACCTCGCACACTGGGTTAAGTGTGTTGGCCAGTCAGTTCAGTCAATTAAGTCAATTCAGTCAGTTAAAACAGATCAGTCAGATAAATCCGTCATGCATAGCATAAATATTAGTATGAACAGTCATGAATCTTAAGTTTTCAGCATGAAAACTTTTATAAAAACCTTATATTTAGTATGTTAACGTTGTGATGGATTTCTTACTGAGTATTCGACTCATTTTAATTTATTTTCATGTTTTTAACCACCCAGGTAAGGATGATGATTACAAGCAGGCAGACCAAGATTAGAAGGAGCAGTTGACTTAGTTTCAGACCTCTTAAAATGAAAAATTGATTTTTATGACATAACTTTTATTCAGTTTATTCATTTAAGTTTTTTAAGGCATTGTTATCAGACAAAGTTTTATTGAAATAAATCAAATTTCATTTATTAAATATGAGATCTCTTGCCGGGTTTATTTTATGAAAAACACGTGACACACCTAGCCTATGGGAAGGGGGTGTTACATTTCCCACCTAAACCGATCTCCCTAGGGGTTGGGGGAAGTGGGACGGGGTTGCAGCCAGACAAAGAATCCAAAAGCAAGAACAGCTTCATCAGCATGATTATAAAAGAAGAAAAACAGGGAGGATTCATATCAGGAAACAGTACCTCAATTTTCCCATAGACCCAGCAAGACGATGACCAACAGAACGCACTCTTCGTTTGAAAAAAAATAATGCATAAACACCCTGAAAGGAAATGTATTCACTTCATAAGGCATGGGAGAATTTAAGAGATCAATGTAAGCAAACATATAGCCCAATAAGTACCGGAAACTGTTGTTGTCCATCCAAAGCCAGTTCATGCTTATTATCAATTGCTTCAATAAATGTTTCGAATTCAGTGAACAATGATTGATCGTCCAACAGGATAGGGAACATCAAAATCTGTGATCATAAGGACAGAAAATTCAGTCACCATCAACCCCAAAACTAAAGCTCAGCATTCAAAGAAAAATCATTTCAAATTCACAATTATTTTGAACGGTAAATAATAATTTTTTTTATAATAGAAAAAAGGCATAGTCAAGTACACACGGCGTATACAAGAGCAACACCTATACTTGGTAGGCTGCTAGGCTGCAATTCAATGGGATGCCTAATATCCAAACCATGAAAGTAGTTATATGATGTATAACTACTTACATGGCATATAATAAGGGAAAATAGCATTGTTACACATACAACAGGAGAAAAATAAATCCATTCGAGCATCAAGTGCAATGCACAAAAATCCAAACATAAATAAAACTGTATGCAAATTCTAGATAACAAGATAAAATTTTATTGAAACAAGTAAATAGACATTGCCCAAGTACACATAAAGTATACAACAAAGAACACCTATTCACAAGTTAGGAGCTAGAAAGGGATACAAAAAAGTCATGTAAGCTGGCTCTATTAAAAACACTGGCAGAAGTCCAAACATATAATAAGTATGGAAAAATAAACATTTACTTATAAAAAAAACGAGTATGGAAAAAGAAACATCTAAGCTCATCCAGAGAGGATTCCCCATCTTCAAAGCTCCAGCCATTCCTTTCAAGCCAAATACATCACAAGGCTCAGAGATCCATCAAATAATTAAAACTTACATCTCTGTTTACTGAAAATATTGCATGTTCTAAAAAAATAGTAAAGCCCAAAGTATTCAAAACTCTATAATCACCTTATAACTTGTGTGGCAAGCAGGTCTTGGGTATTTACTTCATTCCATTTTAGGAGGATCAATTTATGAGACTTGCATCAGAGTTTTAAGTATTTAGAAAGATATGTAAAAATGAAACGCAAAACAAAAGCAAAACAAAAACATATAACAAATATTAGTACCAAAAACCAAACAAAAACATATAACCCTACAAAACAGAACACTATTAGTATCCATTTCTATGCCAACATTTGTCAGGACCCAAAAAAGACCAAACCACATTTGAGCATATACTCCAAAAACTAATTAAAGTTATATAAATGAAGCCTCTTGTCTCCCCTCTCAAGAAATGCGTGATATTCACCACTCTCTTGGGCTAAATCTGAAGTGTTGCAATCTACCCTTCCTAGACATTCCCGTCAAGTCAATCTATTGTAGATGGCACAGCCCAAGCCCCACACTTCTTGATGGGAACCAGCCAGAATACCATTTTGAATGATCTGAGAAAGTCTAAGCCACATCACAGCTTATACTCCAGAAAGATTAGTCCGGATTGAAATTGAAGCACCTCGGAATCATTATAAACTGCCAGGAATTTCCTCCAAAGAAATGTAGGATCCTATTCACCACCCTCTCATTCCGGTACGAGGTGTTACAATATTAACAATCATGATGATGTTAATTATCTTAAATAACAATTTTAAATAAATGAAGTGTTATAAGAACAACATGAATACCTCATACATTACACTAACAACTTCAGCATTATCACGAGCCGGATCATATTCTTCTCTTGCTATTCTTGCATTGATCTCTCTCAAGTGTTGAGTCACCCTCTGCTCATCAAGGGTTCGCAGCACATCAAGAAGGGGGATAATGCAACTTAGCTCATACTCCCTATCATACATTTCTAAGGCTTGATGGTACTGAGAAATGCACTGGATACATTTCCGCATTTCATCAGAAATCCTCTTCCATAATTGCTTGAGAGGAGAATCAGGATGCTCGTCTTTGAAGTAATTGTAGAACGTCTCTAAAAGTGGACCCATCAAATCCC
This sequence comes from Pterocarya stenoptera, assembly GCA_003123785.1. Classification (NCBI taxonomy): domain Eukaryota; kingdom Viridiplantae; phylum Streptophyta; class Magnoliopsida; order Fagales; family Juglandaceae; genus Pterocarya; species Pterocarya stenoptera. The sequence continues at coordinate 13,012 of QEOT01003437.1, read as the reverse complement.
AAGAGCCACACCAGATATGAGTATCTTTTGGGAAGCAAATTAAGAAATTAAATGCATCTGCAAACCTGAAAAAAGCAGAAAAGAAAAGCTAATTTAAAAAACACAAACAAAAACAAAAACAAAAACTTGGAAAAAGTTAAATCAAAGACTAGAGCGTAGAGATCTGCATAGATTCTTGGAACATCATCCCATTAATGAGCCATCTAAAAGTATCCCCACATGAAAAAAAAAAACGGGTGATGAGCATGAACGCCAATTTGTCAATTTAGGCACCATTTTGACATAAAATATTTTATGAGCGAAAGCATTTTCAATAAAAAAATATATATTTTTTCGGGGAAAATTATGTGAATTGCTTCGTTTGGTTGAAATCCTTAAAATACATATTTTTGGATCTAAATTTCTTCATTAAAAAGAAAATTCTTTCAACTAGGTAAACTTTTTCCCTTAACTTCCATTTTCAAGTTGCACCAACCATTGGAAAATTTAGAAAAGTTTTCTAGAAAACGTTTTGCATCAAAATGAATGGTGTTCTATCCCTAAATGGCTATATTCTCATATTCAAAATTTTAACTTGATTGTGACACCAATAATAAAGAACTAAAAGAAGCTATCAGCGGACATTTTGGCGGAAAAAAAAAAAAACAAAACAAAACAAAAAACTCGGTAACTCTTGTAGTCGTTCATTAAAAAAAAAACTGCATTTAGTTAAAAAAATAAGTTATGCAAAAATTCCAAAATATGAAAGCAACTCCTTATAAAGGCAACGATTTCCACGCAAAAAGTTATGCACGTACAGGCTCACAATTTACCGCAAATAACAAAGAGAAGAAAAAGGTGCTATCCACATACAGCAAGAATCAAAACATAGACATGGCATGTTTAGCATGTTTGGCTTGCATTAAACTTTGGAATTCTTCCAAGGATCCAAGGGAGAAACAATCGAAAGAATGAAATGAGAAAGCAATCAGAAATTCAAAATTGAATAAATATACATGACATACAACAAGAAAGTAATGAAAAATTGCAAGTTAATCGAGCATTCAATCATCATTGTAACTTTAATGACTCTATTCTACGTTTATCTACAGTTTTTAATAACTAATCCTACTTGAACTGCGAAGCTTTATCAAATTTCCGTCTGGAAACACATGCAAAATAGTAGTAGTAGTAATCTGTAGTAGTTGTAGTAGTAATAGCAATAATAATAATAATAATAAGATAAAAAATTCAGGCATTGCTCGTTTTCCATTCTGGCCGTAAAATTTAAATTATCCACGAAAATCATTCGGAATTCATTTTTAAAGAAGAATTAATAAATAAGTATGTTTGTGTGTGCGCGCGCGCGCGCGCGTGTGAGAAAGAGAAGAGCAGCGAACCATTGCTCCTTAAGATGGTGGAGACGGCGTCGTTTGGAGGAGTCATGATCGTCATCGTCTTCTTCTTCTTCTTCTTCCTCGATGCCTCTCNTTTTTTTTTTTTTTTTTTTTTTTTTTTTTTTCTTTTTTTTTTTACTTAGGGTTTTTCCTTCAACGTTATTTTTCTCAGGGCGCGCGGACAGAGAGAGAGAGAGAGAGATGATCCGGAGGGAAAGAACAAAGCTTTTGTACAAAATCTTGATTCTCTGCTGACTGTAACATATATTGTAATGTGAAAGTACATGAAATTACGAAAAAGGGCTGTGATTTAGGGACTCACCATGATAAAGTGATCACGGATACTGATTTTTACCTGCAAAGTGGATGCGAATGTGAAATGACCAATGGGTACTCTTCCATTCGGAGACTACTGTCTACTGGTTTTTGGGCAAAGTTCTCGCAAATGATCCAACATTTTAAATGGGCTACGTATCATTGGGTCCATAGTTCCTTCCTTCTTGCTTTTCTTTCCACGACTCATACTCACATTGAAAACAAAATATAAGATGTTTTATCCATTGGAAAAACAAAAAGTCTCGTGCCATTTGGATTAGAGATATATAATTTTATATAAATTAAATAAAATATTATTAAAATATTATTTTTAATATTATTATTATTTAAAGAAGTTAAATTATTTATTATATTTTATATAAAAATTTAAAAAAATTATAATAATGAGAAGAGTTCAGGTGAGTTCTAATCAAAACAATAGCTTAATTATTATATTTAAAAGAAAGGTTAAATATTTAAATTATTTTAAGATTTTTCCCAATATCTCATCTTATATCTTTTTTTATTACTAATAAACAAAATTATCTCCAAAATCAAAGAATAATATCGAAAAAGCCCAATAATCAACAAGCCTTACAAATAAAACAATGAGAATTTACAATATTAGAAAATTACCTATAAATAATTAGCAAACAAATATTTCCTTAAGTTCTCGCATTGACTTTAACCCATAGAGAAATTAATACAATATTTATTACTCATTTAACATGCTGATACAACACTCTATCTTCCACTTGGTAATAAAAGTGGCGGAGTCTTTGATTCTAATTAACCTACTCAAGGTTATTTAAAAAATTTAATTGAATAATAAGAAATTATTTATACAGTCATATAGTGCGTAAGTATCGTATATTCATTTTTAAAAAAATTAAATGCCACGGGAAAAAAAAAATTTAGTAAACTTTACTCTTTCTAAGTACACAGGATTTGCATATTTAAAAATTATATTTAACACAACTCTTAAAAAATAGTCAGAAGTTTATTATTAGTCGGTGGATGTGTATGTATTAAATTAGTTTTCTGCCTTATATATCATTTAAGGCAACGTCCGAGTTTTGGTGAATTCGCAAGGGACCAAAATGTGCACCAAAGTTGTTTGTTTATTTGCGACACATCGGTATCGCCAAGTAATACGACCAATATTGATTTAATACAAGTGGCAGCACTTGTTCAACTTTTGCATCATGAAAGTTGGTCGCATTGCAAGCATCTTTTTCTCAAGGAAAAGATTAATCATATGGTTGCTTTGGCCCGCCGAGTTAGACCCAAAAGTCGAGATTTTTGTTGCTATTTTTTTCTTTTTTCTTTTTGGACATGGAATCGTGGATTGACTGGGTTGGTCAAATGGTCAGCTTAGAAATAATAGCTGTCGGTACTTTTTCGAGTTTTTGTCTTTCGTTGAACGAGGAAATGAGTATAGCCGGGGCCGGTGTTAAAATTTGTAAAAATTTCTATCGGTGCGCGAACGTCGCTGATTTATTTAAAAAATAATAATAAATATGAACTTTATATAAAAATAAAATTAATTTTTTAATAATAAATATTATTTTATTTTAAAATAAATATACGATATTTATATAATCTATAACTATATTTAGTATTATTTTTACAAATTTACTCTTTTTTAATACACGAGTAATGATATATATAATTATTTTTATAACACTTTAAACAATTATATTTTAAATTGACGATATTTTTATAAAAATATGTTAATTTATAAGTAAATTTTATAAAAGTGTCCATCATTTAGAACATAAATTTTATAGATTATTATACAAATATACATTTCGTTTCAAATATAATTATATAAAAAAAATTATTAGAATAGTTATATGCATATCTTTTTCCTTTATAAAAATGTCTCGTTAGAGACACGTAACTAGTGTAATTCTTAAAACAATGCACATGCATAATGTTTGTTTTTAAAAAATATCTCACCTCATCTAATCATTATAATTTTTTTAAATCACAATATAAAATAAAATAAATAATATAATTTTTTTAAATTTTAAAATAAAAATAATATTAAAAATATATTTTAACAATATTTTATTTAATTTTTTAATTTTAATCTCATTTTATCTCATCTTTAAAAATAATTGAGATTAAAAAATTGATAAAACTTTTTTAGAGTCTGTAACACTCTCCTCTAAAAAAAAAACAACCAACTCCATAATATTGGAAGGTCAGACGGAAACTCTCCAGTGACAAAGTCATGAAATAATTTAGTACTAGTAAGTATAAGCATTAGGTGTGCAAATCTTTTGATCGTAGATTTTATTATGAAAAAATGTAAAATAAATTTTTTTTTTCTAACGTGGTCTATTTTTTTATAATAATTTATGCGAGATTTATATATTTAAGACATTTACGTTATCATTTTATATAATTGCATTGAGTAATGCTACGTACAGTCTCCATTTTAAAACTGTATTACAATTTTAATTAATTTTATCTTATAATTTTTTTAAAAATTACAATAATATTCTTATTAAAATTGTACTTTTTTCATTTAGTAAAGACCTTGCACATATAGTCTTTATTTAAAAACTGTAAATAAAATTTCTCAATTACATTATTTGAGAAATTTACGTCTACATGTGATGGTATATCATTTAGTTCATTCAGTTACCTTGAGGATTCTGAGGAGATTAGTGCCTTGCCAAATCGAGTTAACTAAGATATTTCGTGGGCTTGAGAAATATTAAGGCATTGTTTGGTTATATAAATCATCTCATTTAATCATTACAGTTCTTTTAAATTATCACATAAAATATAATAAATAATTTAATATTTTTAAATCTTAAAATAAAAATAATATTAAAAAAATATATTCTAATAATATTTTATTCAACTTTCAATTTGTATCTCATCTGTGTAACCAAACGAAACCTAAGTTATATTGGGCTTGTCACAATACAACTTTACAAAAATTTACCATAAAGAGTTAATGACATGATAAATTAAATTACAACTTTAAGGAATACTTATCTTGTCTATTAATGGATAATTTTTGAGATTTTTAATATATACTATCATGTAAAATTTAAAGATTAAATAACAAAATAGTCTATGTAATTGGCCTCCAGGTAGGTCGATTTATATACTTTATTTATTTATACTTATTGTGCTCTTAAATTATTTGATTTTGATCATCTTACTAGTATGTCATTAATAGTTAGTTAAATATGTTAAATCAATCAAAATGATATATATATATATTTAAAAGAAAAAAAATAAAAAGAAGATGTCAATTGGCGACCCAAGTGCACCATCTATCACATGCAGGATTCAAATAGCTGCAAGAAGTATTAGTTTAATGATATTTTTAGCTAGTAATGTTACATAGACACTCTAAAATTAAACAATAGAGTATGGTCAAACAATTCATGGACTTCTGATGCAAGACATTCAAAAAGTCACCAAAATTTATAAATTTGCATATGAAATAAATAGTTAACGAGCATTGCTAGATGCAATGATAGAGTACGAGTATGCAAGTTATACACACTTCATTTAAAAATGTATATAATTCATTATTAAAAAATAAAACTTTTATACGGATCATAGAATTTTTTTTTTTTTTTTTTTAAATAGCTCGCAAGACTTGTACATTATAAATATGATTTATCATATAAAAATAATTCATTTAGTCTATTTTAAGTAAAATGGCATTTTATATTTACAATGATAATGATAGATTTACTACCCCTACCACTTGTTTACTACTTTATAGTGTATTTGAAATTTTGATTATTTTCTTTTAAGTATTTTTTGAACATCATTACTAATTAAGAATTTTTTTTAAAATATACAATTTTACTAATAGTCACTTTCTTAATCAGTAAGTACAAATTAAAAATTAAAAAATATATAAATAAAATAAATAGTAAATGGGTAGTAGGAGAGTGATGAGAGCAACAAGCATTGGTTTCATTAAATTCATCTTCAAAATTTGATGAAAAGTACATATTTTTCATAAATCCAAAACATCCTTATCCATAACCCCATATTGGATTAGTCATTAGATCTTCAAAATAATATTATTATATTAGTTTTTTAATAATAATTTTTTTAATTTTTTTCATATTTTACAATTACACTAACAATATATTAATTAAAGTAATCATAGTCATTGCAGGAATAGAATAAGTAAATATTTGCAAAATGTCAGACACAAAAATTTGGAGAAAATGTTGTGATATTGTATAGAAATTAAAGTAAAAGCTCATTCAAATTGCCTACTTAAAAAATGAGTAGACTGCAGTAGTCAAATTGTCTCATCACACCAAACTGGATTCTACTTTCGAGTGTATCAATCACAAAAGATGCTCGAACATATAAATATTAGTTATTGATGTTGGAATAGTAAATCAATAAATCAATACAAATTTACAATATTTCCATTCATTCAAGAGCAGCAGTTACTTCCAACATAGATAACAAATGAAACAAATAACTCACTCCATTCATCAATCATAACAAAAACTGGGTCATCGTCCTCTTCCTCTTTTAATTTCCACAGTTCTACTCTTGTAACATCCTATTTCAACACCACAATGAAAGACTAATTTGAATCAGAAAAAGCAAAAGAAAAATATTGTTGTAACTGGTAGGAATAATTTTTATGCAAAACAATAAAACTAATAATGAATGTGTTTATGTTGATGGCAGAGCTTGAGAATCAATTTTTTCTATTAGACATCAACAAATAAACAATAAGACATTAGATATTCAAGGATCCAACTAGTACCATTACCACAATTGGCTTCTTTTATGCAGTCGATGAATGGGTTCTCTTTCATATTTAGACAATAAAATTGGCTTGGGCTACATGGACCATGTTCTAATAGACAAACAAATTCTAAAGGTATTCTCTCATTTAGACCAACTTCTTTTGCACGTTTTATTGAACTATGGTCTTAGTTTTGTAGCACCACGGATAATAAAAGGATGCAAAGTGTGAAACTTTCGTAATCATGGCAACCAAAGCAAGCATGAAAATTCATTTGAGAAATAAGTCTCATTAGTCATATAAGTGAGAACGTTGCAGATAATCAACAAAAGAACCACAACTGTTATAGCCCAGGATTTCAAAATGCAAATTCTAAGAAGAAAACGTGATCTCTAGACAACCTAAACCAAGTAAGGAAACTAAGATGAATTAACAAGTTGTTAACAAGAGAGGAAGCACTAGCTAACCAAAACAAGGATCAAATAATATACTTATTAACAAGAACCAAAACTTGGTTTGATTAAAAAAAAAGTAAAATAAGAACCAATATAACAAACAACTACTAATCTTATGAGCTTGATACATCCACTTATAACTTGAAATAACTAAAGACATTTTTCTGAAAAAACAACCAAATATGCTATACAGTATTCAAAACGTCAATTTTCTTCTCATTTACTTTTCTCGACAACAATCACAAAAAAGTCTAAATTGAGAGTAAAGCATAGTATAATAATTTAGAAACCCAACCAAGTGAATGTAATAAAGATGATTAGAAACCCAGGAACATAAAATAAAAAAGGAAATAAAAAAGAGAAAATACAATATAAATGCGTGTTGCATAGGATTCAAATTGCATTAAGCAACAACTGAAAGAATTTAATAAAAACTAACAAGCAGAAACAATAGATAAGAAGTCGAGGTAGACCTTTCGAGGGTCTCTGGACACACCATAGCCACTGCAGTACATCTCGCCGACGAGGACCTACATAGCGCTATCATCGGCCTTGGCCTCCTTGAGTTCATCCTGGAACCATTGCTTCGCGCAGTTAATGTTAAACATTCAGAGGGAATTCTTAATAACAATCTAAATTAAGGATGAAATCTAAACATAATATTCTCAAAGAAAGAGAAAGGAGCTGAGAATTTAGACTATTGAATTCGATCGAATAATAAAATTTAATATTATTTATTATTAAAAAAAAAAACAACGATCAAGAAGAGAAACTCACATAACAAGACCTTCACCAAGAATCTCATAGACACTTCTTTGCCTGTTAAACAATTGATCAGATGAACTCATTTGGATACAAATTAGACAGAAGCTTGAATCCAATTGTGATCTTAAGAACCCAAAAAATAAAAGGTAGCTTTAAGATAATTTTTAGGAAAAAGCAAAGCAACTGGATAACTTGGCAAAAAAAGGGAGAGGAAATGAAAAGAAGAAATAGAGACAAAGAAAGGAAGATGAAGAAAGGAGATCTGAGAATTCACAGGCTGTTGAGAGGGAAGAAAGGGAGAGGAAAAGAATGGGATTCGGGAATTTCAGGCGGTTAAGAGAAGAAAAAAGGCAGAGAAAGAGAAATGATAAAAAACAATGAATTCACGGGCGAAAGAGGATGGTTTTGTTAATAAAATCATACCGATAGTAATGAACAATATGTCTTCAAATTTGAAGATGAATGTGAATGTGCTATAGCTCATAGTTTCACATTTTAAAATATGGTAAATTCAATGTAGAAATTTTTAAGGCAAGATCATTAAATTTTAAAAATTAGACTTATTTGATGTGCCAGTGCTCTAAGCCTATCATTATTCTATTTATAATTAAATTTCGCACACATTGTGATTTTAAAAAAATAAAATTAATCCATTTGATAATTGATAGACCACGTGTGCGTTACACCTCATTACTTTTTTATTTATTTGTTATTTTTGTTTTCTTGAATGCCCAAATTCCGTACTCCGCGAAAAGAAACCCTAAACAATAAAAAAACAAAGAAAGTATAAAAAAAGAAAAAGAAAAGAAAAGAAAAGAAAAGAAAAACACCCAAAAGAGCCAAAAACCAAAACCCTCCAAAAATCCAAAGCGGCAAAGTTCCGGAAGCCGAAGAAGCAAAGGAAAAATATCTCACGGCCACCAATCTCTCTCAAATGTCTCAAAAATCATCCTCTCACTCTCAGGCATCAATTCTAATTGCTTGACAAAACTCTGTTATCGCTGTCTCTTCCCCTGTTTCTATATGTTCATTCACATGGAAAGCACGTTTATGTATTTGTGTAGCAATCAATGATAGACTTGCAAGTTGCATATGCACAATTGGATAAATATAGGTTCTAAACACTGTTTACTGATAAAACTAACAAAAAAAATGGCATTTGAATCGCAGTCTTTGAAGAAGAGGTGCTCCACTGGGGTTTTTGGAGACGTATTGTACGGGACGATGACGTTTCCCAAAGAGCTTGAAATCGACAAGGAGACCAATTTCGAGCTAGGATTTCAAGTTCCAGACCTCGGATGTATCGTCAAAGTGAGTGTCAGATCTCTCTGGTTTTTTGCCTTTCATTTTCTTGGAAACGATTTATGTTTGGTTGCCGGGAGAATCACGGGAAATTTTTTGAAAAGAAATTAAGAGACTATTCCCATTGTGAGCGAAATATAAAAACTCTGCCACTTTGTAGCCCCCCCCCCCCCCCCCC
>QEOT01003436.1:91560-107028 GCA_003123785.1 Pterocarya stenoptera | reverse complement strand
GGGTTCAGTGGATAATTCAATGGAGAAGGTGTGTTCGAGGGTGTGTAAAATTGTTAGGAGTGACGTGTGGGGTGATGATGTCGAGAGACAGTTACAGGAATTTGGCGTTACATTCTCAAGTGATATGGTTAAGATGGTATTGCAGAATGTTGCCGTGGAGCCGACGAAAGCATTGATTTTCTTTAGATGGGTGGAGGAGAGTGGCTTGTTTAAGCATGATGAGCAGACTTATAATGTTATGGCCAGGGTGTTGGGGAGGGAAGATTGTATCGATAGGTTTTGGAAAGTTGTTGATGAGATGAGAAGCAATGGTTATGAAATGGAGGAGGAGACATATGTAAAGGTTTTAGGGCGGTTTTGTAAAAGGAAAATGACCAAGGATGCTGTGGATTTGTATGAGTTTGCCATGGCTGGAGCACGTAAGCCTTCGGTCCATTGTTGTACCTTTCTATTGAGGAAAGTAGCAGTCGGTAAAGAATTCGATATGCACTTATTTTCGAGGGTTGTGAGGATTTTTACTCAGAGTGGGAATGTGATGACAAATTCTATGCTTCATGCGGTTCTCAAGTCTTTAACCAGCGTTGGTAGATTTAGAGACTGCAATAAGGTTTTGAAAGCAATGAAGGAAGGTGGGTTTGTGGCTAGCGGTCATTTACAGAGTAAAATTGTGTTCAAGGTTAGTAGTTCTGGTAAAAATGATGAGGGAAGTGAACTGTTGGAGACTTTGGAAAAATGTGGATCCAATCTTGATCACGGGACATGGGCTTCTTTCATAGAGGGACATTGTGTGGCTGGCAATCATGACAAGGCTTCTGAGTGTTTCCAAAAGATGGTTGAGAAGGAGGGAGTCTCTTCCGCTGGTAATGCATTTAACATTTTGGTAAATTCTTATTGCCAAAAGAACAGGGCAATAGACGCATGCACGCTTCTCGTTGGTCTCGTCAATGTAAAACAGTTAAAGCCTTGGCATAACACATATAAAGAACTGATAAGTAAGTTATTGGTTCAGGATGGGTTTAAAGATGCTTTAAATCTTTTGGGATTGATGAAAAACCAGGGATTTCCACCTTATGTGGATCCATTTATCGGGTATGTATCGAAGTCTGGAACTGGTGATGATGCTATTGTCTTTCTGAAGGAAATGACTTCAAAGAGGTTTCCAGCAACATCTTTGTTCCTCCGAATGTTTGAAGCCTTCTTCAAGGCTGGAAGGTATACTGAAGCTCAAAATTTCCTTTCCAAATGTCCAGGATTCATTCGTAATAACGCTGATGTCTTGAATCTCTTCTGTTCCGTTAATTCTAGAAAAGGTGTGTCTAAAGCTAATTTAGCTGCTTAGGCATTACTGGGCTGTATTTCTGATTGTATCACGTCAGGATACTGTAGTATGGTATTTCAGTTTCTTGAGGAAATTTTGGAATGCAATTTTTTTTTTTTCTCCAATCTGAAATTAGTGATTATTGGGGCGTGATAAACTTTTTAGCGGCTAATAAAATTCACGCGGGCGTTGCTATTGAATATGTCCAGTGTACTTGGGCTCCTGCCTATTCTATCTTATAGTCAATGCAATCTTGTTTACCGATAAAAAATAAAATAAAATTCATGGTGTTTCAATTGCAAAGGTTTTTATCTTTCTGTTATTTTTCTCATGGACACAGTATTATGCAGGGGTGCTAATATATGATACGAGCCGTTAATCCAATACGAACATGACACAATAAAAGTAGAATAGAGTTTAGTCTTAACGGATTCAGGTTAAAACAAGTTGACTTGTTAAGACACAATTGTTTAACGGGTTATAATCCGTTATGACCCGTTAAGAAATTTAAAGTTATAATTATACTCTTATACTTAAAAATAAAATTATTGGGATTTTAATTTTAATATTTTTATTGTTTAGATTGTAATTTTAGAGTTGTAGTTAGTTTTATATTTTTTTATAGATATTGTGATTTTAACATTTATATAAAATTATGTTAAACTTAACCAGGTCAAAAGGGTTAATTTCGGGTCTATTCAATCTAATTATATGAACAGATCAAAACGGATTGACATAACACAATCCATTATGTTAATAGATCGTGTTTGAATTTGAGATTTTAATATAATAAACTTAACGGATCAGATTAAGATTGACCCATATAGTATTATATATATGTCTTGATACGACACGCACATGACTCGTTATCACGATTTGAAACTCTAAATTTATACTTACTGTTGAACAGATTAAATGGATCCAATTTTCCATTTAAAGTGGAGGCGATAAGTGCAGTTTGACATGGCATTCATTTCTTAAACAACAATGTCGGGGACTGGAAAAGTTGGATTAATCCTACTGTACATGCATGCTCTTCATATTTAATGGGCCTTTCTTCATTGACAGAAAGCTACAAGTCTTATTTTGGTCTTCATATTTTATGGGCCAATCGGTATTCTATTCTACCTACTGATTGGCTACAAGCTTCTAATAATGTTAAAAACTCTGGAACTTGCTGAGCAATGCTTTGTAGGTAGAACCTGTGTCTACACATTGCCCCTCTGAAAAACTGAGATGAAAAATTATTCCCCAAGAAAATAATTGAAATTGAACAGGAAGTGAAAATAGACTAGATGGAAGCAACAGTTGTAAATTCTGAATATCTTATGCAAGTTTATAGGCTTCTAAATAACAAAGCTGGGAGGGATGGACCCAAAAATAATAGTAACAGCAGACTGCAGTAACAGGAAACCACAAGAGAGGGGGGGACCCGAACAAAGAGCCTCTTGTTCAGTCTACAACGCGGTCTTTCTGCAGAATGACTTGTCTTGAGGAAAGGAAATCAAAGAAGCGTGCCCTTTTCCATTTAAATCTCTGCGATAAATCATGTTCTCTGAGTCTATCCTTTTGTAATAGATTAATTGAGAATGATAGGAGAGAACATTTTGAGATATGTACGAGTCTTTCTAAAATTTCAAATGAATAGACATCTTCTTCATTTATCTGATTAAATTAGATAGTAAAAAGAAACGGTTTCTTACTCTGCTTACTTGTCCATATTTTTGTCACTTTTCAATTGTACCTCAAAATTGATATATCGATACTTCTCTTCGATGTTATTTATCTCTTATTCTTTCCCTTTGAAGACTCTTCATTTTGTTCATATATGCGTTACTCTCCACACTTGTCATTCACCATTTCTTTGAAACTTCATTGGGTACATATAGCACCTTTTATCCAGGCCGAAGATAAGACAATATTGCCAATCTGTCGACCGACTTAGACCTATCGATAGAGCAAAATGCATTGAGCGTGACAAAACAAGCCTTACGAAATGGGCTGCTGCTTCCCTCCATTTTTTATCTCTGAGTTTAATTTTTATTGTATATATTGGTATATTACGCATGAAAGTTCTTTTTGGAGTTGTCCCTTTGATAGATATCCACATAAACACGAGGACGAGTGACGTCCTTACGCCGGTGAACTCTCCAAGTTACAACATGGTCCGAAATCTGGATACCCCTGGTTACAAGAAAGGGGGGAAAAAAACAAAAGGTCCAGATATCTTGATTCATTTACCAAAAATCCCCTGAACACCACCTCATTTGCAGCAGTTTGTTAATACTGAACCCAAAAAAAATTATTATAGAGAAGAACCTTTCTTTCGGGAGGCAGATTTTAAACTAAAAAGAAAAAGTAAAAAAAGAAGGCAGAGAAAGAAAAAGAGGACAAGATGAGCAGAGAAAGAGCTATAATTGTTTTACTTTCAAGGTGGTTGGAATGTAAAAAGCGTGGGGAATGGGGGGGACCGGTTCAAATTATTATGCCGCTATAAAGTGAGCTAAAGAGTGTTTGGGGGTCCTTTTCATGATGTATAAACATCATCCCAGTAGAGTAGGACGATGGATTGCCATGTTCCCTAAAACAAGCGCCATCTGAGCCATGTTCGGACTTGGGTAAGATAACTGTCTTCCTTCGGTCTAACATATGAATTGCTTTTGCCTTCCTGTCCATGACCTGCCCCTTTGTCACATATATTCTGTTTCCATTTATACCACCAATAATGGTTTTTCTTCCAAGAAAAATGTTGCATGCCCATTGACACAATGGCATCCCTTCTTAATTTACCCTTTTTTACTAAATTAGTGTTGTTTGCTATGTTTTGTACCCATGCTACTAAACAACCAAACATATTCATACATGTATTTCCATCATTATCACTATGAATAAATTTAAGGTAAATCACGCTTTTAGAAAGAGGACGAGTTCAAACTTCGAAAGAAGGCCAGAAGTTCTCCGATCGTACATGGGCGCACAAATTAAAGATTCCCCATTATATATTATGATTACTTTCTTAAAGAGGCCCATTATCCTTACTCCCAGCAGAAAGCACCTGTGCCATAATATTCATAATGAACAAATCTCATTAAGATGTTTGTAACTCTGTTGATACCAATCGATTAAACAATCACGGCATATGACACTCAAATGAACACCGCGGCTCACTCTTTTGAATCACAAAAAATATAAAATAAAATAAACCCAACGAAATGAAACAAACGAGGGTACGGTGATGGCATAGGTATCAGGACTTTGAGTAGCACATGTATTTTCATTGGAGGGAAGAGTTTCAGAAAGAGTTATGAGATACGGGGACAAGATGGGGCCTATGATTTCTAAGCAGGTGTGCAAGAGTGAAGAGTCTGGTCAACTTTTGAGCACAGTGCCAAATTAGGAAGTGTCATGTGGATCTGTACTTAAGCCTTTCGATTTAAGCCTTAAAAGATCAGTACAGATCGTTACCACCTCGCTATCGAACTAAAGCAACCATCATTTTGCAACACTCATGTCAATGATTATATTAGAACACGAGGAGTAATCATTTCAATTGATGATCCCCTATCAATTCAGCTATTAATCTAACGATAAGGTTTTGTTAAAATAATACTAATAACTGCTGCTTTCAGCTGTCTAATACTGGGGTCGATCCTGCATATTGTTTATGGATGAGTTTGTGAGAGCATGCACGTTGGCTGTCGCTGGATGGAGCAGCGTTCAATCGGCACATGGAGTTGTTGTTGCTGATGTAAGAATATGATAGCAAATATGGGTTAACAATGAAAGGCCAACCTACCTTTTACGAATCACTTCATTCTCTTTAAATAATAAACCAGTAAACGTGTAGGTTACAACTTTACACATTAAGTATGGAGAGAAACAGATTTACAGGAACAAAAGATGGCAACGTTATACAAAAGAAGATCAAGGAATCAGAGGAGTAAAATCTGGGATTTGAATATGTGCTGCATTTTCAGGATTTCCATTTGTAGCTGCTGCTTTGAAAGGCTCATCAATGTCTGCTGCATTCTCGGCTGTATCAGTGGAATTTGGTCTGTCTGCTGCATTCTCGGCTGTATTAGTGGAATTTGGTCTAACACCCCCTCTCAAATTATTGGGGATCATGGTCACCACTAATTTGGACAGATGAAAAGTGAATCTTGGAGCTGTTTGACCCATTGTGAATATGTCTCCAATTTGATCTGCAGTGGAAATATGCTTCACTTGGACATCTCTATTGAGTACTTTTTCACGGATGAAGCGGTAATCAACTTCACCGTGCTTTGTTCTAGCGTGAAATGCTGGATTGGACGCCAAAGCAATGGCTCCAATATTATCACACCAAATTGTTGGAGTAGATGAAAGTTGAATTCCAAGTTCTTTCATGAGCATCCTTATCCAATATAGGTCAGCAGTTGCAATGGCGATGTTGCGATACTCGGCTTCGATGCTACTTTTGGAGACTATGGGCTGCTTCTTTACTGTCCAAGTGATAAGATTGGGGCCAAGAAAAATGCCATAATCAGTTGTGCTTCGTCGGTCATCCGGATTGCCCGCCTAATCGGAATCACAGTAAGCATTGAGATTAATATCACCAGATGAATAATAAAGACCGTAATCAATTGTACCTTTGAGATAATGAAATACACGTTTTGCAACAATCCAATGGGGCTCATGGGGGCTATGCATGAACTGGCACAGTTGATTTACAACATATGCAATATCTGGGTGTGATATTGTACAATACTGAAGAGTACCAATAACACAACGATATTCAGTTGGATCCATCAAGAGATCACCCTCTTCAAATGAAAGTTTGGGCCCTGATGTGGTTGGACAATTTAGAGGTTTAGCACCACCCATTTTGGTGCTATCAAGTAAGTCTGTGATGCATCTTGTTTGACGAAGGTGTAGGCCATGTTTGTTACGGGTTGCCTGGACACCTAGGAAGAAACTAAGTTCACCCAAATCTTTAACAAGAAATGATTCTTTAAGAGACAAAATAAATGAGTCAATGGCAGTCTTGCTTGAACCAGTTACAAGAATGTCATCCACATATATCAAAACATACAATTTCACTAAATCATTTGTATAGATAAAAAGAGAATAATCAGTATTAGATTCAACAAAATCATATTCCAAAAGAGCTTGAGAGAGACGGCGAAACCAAGCACGTGGTGCTTGTTTCAGGCCATATAGTGACTTGTGTAATCGGCATACATGATCTGGATAATTCTCATCAATGAATCCTTTAGGTTGTTCCCCACTTCATCCAAGAATCCATGCAGAAGAGCATTTGAAATGTCTATCTGATGAATATTCCATTTGTAGCTGCTGCTTTGAAAGGCTCATCAATGTGTATTAGTCGAGAATGCAGCAGACATTGATGAGCCTTTCAAAGCAGCAACTACAAATGGAATTTGGTCTGTCTGCTGCATTCTCGGCTGTATCAGTGGAATTTGGTCTAACAGCTGATGGGAACCTTCTATTTTTTTTAGCTTTTTTCCGTCCGGCATAGTTGCCAACGTGATCTTCTTTTATGAAACTTACCTCCGTGGGCTATGAGAGAGAGGCATCGTTAGGGCTCACCAAATCAGTATCAAAACTTTGAGTGTCTATTAAGGTCAGCAACTGAGCTGAGTATCCATATCTTTAATGAACTTGTGATTTAATTTAATAACTTAGACTACATATTTTTCACACTCGCTATCTCCTAATTATATCTCATTCATTCTTGGATCTTATACTTCATTTATTTAAACATTCTTCAAGTAGAAGCTCTAATTAATCTCTTCATAAATAATGGAGGACCCTAGGAATCCAATTCCCATGTCCCCTATCCTATTGAGCTGTAAAACAAGTACAGAGCTAAGGGTGATGGTCCATATCACCAAAATGGTGCACATCAACTTGTGCAATCAATCTTGTGATGCCCTCTGGCTCTAGATGCATGCCTGATCATCTGTATATACAAGTGATGTTCACCATGTATCTTTCTTCTCATTATGGAAGTGAATTTAGTATTCACTAGACAATGATTGGGTGAACATTACCATTGTCAAGAATATAAATCAAGCCAAACTAATCACAGAAAAGCCACATTTCAAGAATGTGGTCCCATGTAAAGCTATTGGGGATGCAAAGTTCGAGTCATCTTCTAGCCGGTAGACAAATGGTGGGTTCCCATTAGACATGAAATGCAGACAAAATAGTGGGTTTATACTTTTATCTTGGATTATCCTAGTCAAAATCAAAGCTTATGGTCCTGAGCAGTGAAGAAAGAGACAACAATGCCAAGCTGTTATCGGTAATTTTTGCCCATAAACCGTGGACATGTTTGTCATTGTGTGATAAATGATTCTGTTCTATTCTTATGTTTGGTCAATTTCTCTCTTTGTCATATTAGAGTGTGATTGGGCATTAAACTGGAGGGGGGTCCCTTACATGAATCTCTTTCTAATCACATTACCGCAGAGCCAGCGATATATAGAACTACATCTTCTAGGGACGTGAACCACTAGTTTTAGCTATCCTCTTCTTTCTCAAAAAAGAATGAAAGTTTAAAGATGTAAAATAAAAGTTTTTCTTCATTGAATGCTATAATATTAATCAGGATAATTTTGTCTAGATATTATTTTCTATTTATATTTGTTCCCTATACCATTTTAAATTTATTTCTTGAAATAGAGAGAGTGCGCGCTAAAAGAGGAAGAGGTCATTTTTAAAATAAAAATATTTATAGAGGCTGTGGTGCCTCTCTAAATTTAGAGAGATACTGAAGCTCAGTAGTATTTTAGAATTAAAAAAATTGATTTGGGTGTTTTATATAAATCTTAAGGTTTTTTTTGGGTGTTTTATATAAATCTTAAGGTTTATCTCTCAAATTTTAAGGTGTTATAGAAGTATGCACACGACTGCCGGACCGTTAAGAAACGCGCCTTGGCAGCGGCTGGAAATACTATCACTTTATAGAGAGAGAGAGAGAGAGAGAGAGAGAGAGAGCAGCTTTTGCTTTTTAAAGTTTACTCTTTTTGAATAGTTTTTGAAGAATGACTGTCGGCTTGTGGTATGTAAAGCAAGAGCATGTGTGATTGTTAGTGCTTTGTGGAATCTCTAAAGCACACTCAACACTTCACCATCCTAAAAGATATTAAATATGTAATTATATGAAATCATACTAAAAATTAATGGAAGAAACTAGAAAGGAAAAAAAAAGAGCCAAACAAATATCCTCATAGTTCGTAGATAATAGATATAGGTAGGGGGTGGCCAAACCCATCATCAATCTCGAGCCCCATTACATTGAGATTCTCGCATTCTCAAACCCTTAGGAAAACAAACGACTGTATTTTGGGACTGTACTGAGTGGCCAAACTCATGGAATACTGGATTCCCCACAGTCCCAAGCAAAGCTTTTGATCCCAAACAAATCCACACACTGACCTCTGACCATTTTGTGTTGAACAATTCAGTCATATGTATCGTTTTCTTCAAAATTTAATGATAATAAATCGACTGAATACACTGACAGTATTATGCATCAAGATGACTCATGCCTGAACAGTGAAGAATTTGGTATCGGGATAATGTACACGCAATATGTAAAGTTTTCATCACGCTTAGAGCTTTTTACTTAAAATGAAGTAGTGGGAACAGAGAAATAAAAAATAGCACGCCCCATTACTCTTTACGCAAATGCATGATTGACACCCTAGGGGAATTTCCTGTCTCCTCGAGATTTGGTTCGGTTTTGTTCTTTTAAGACTAAAATATTTTTTCTCTTTACAACCTCCTGACTCAATGACAAGCATGCTAGTTCCTTTTAAACAACCCAAAAACGGATTTTTTACTTGGGGTCTGACATAAGATTTTCGGTGAACGGGATTCTGGTATGGAAAGCAGGAAATGGGGTTGTGAGAGACCACTTTGAGGGCTATTCTTCCAAGTAGCTCCATCACCCACCATAAGCAGGCTTTACTATCTGTGAGCCTCTGCTCATAGTAAATCTCAATTCAATGGCATTGAAAAGAAAAGAAGCTTCTCTGTGTTTTGCGGCTTTTCTCTGTTTTTGGGCTTCTGCATATGGATTACTTTCTCCTAAAGGTGTAAACTTTGAAGGTAACTCCAAAATTTCTTTCCTCCTTCCCTTTAAAATCTGCAAGAACGGTGTTCTTTAGGTGCCTATATGATGCGAAATTCTCATCTTGCTGCTTTGTTTGCAGTGCAAGCTTTAATGGGAATAAAAACTTCTTTAAAGGATCCCCATGGTGTTCTTGATAATTGGGATGGCGACTCTGTCGATCCATGTAGCTGGACCATGGTTACCTGTTCTGCTGAGAACCTAGTCATTGGCCTGTAAGTCGTATTGCAATTCTATTTCTTGGAGCGAGACAGAGCAAGATGTTAAACATTCTACTCCATGAAAAATAGCCAAAAGTTTGTAAAAGAAAAAACAAAACAAGAAAATAAAATAAAAATGTCCTGAAGTTTTTGAAATGTTCATGTTGCAGGGGTACTCCTAGCCAGAATTTATCCGGTACTCTATCTCCAAGTATAGGCAATCTGAAAAATCTTCAGATTGTGTAAGTTTCGTTCACGCCTTAATGAAAATGGTTCTTCTTTGTAATTAGTTTTCATTAGTCTTCTCTGCACTACTCTGCAGGCTTTTACAGAACAACAACATTAAAGGACCAATCCCTGCAGAGCTTGGAAAGCTTTCAAAGCTTCACACACTTGATCTTTCGAATAACTTCTTCAGTGGGGAAATTCCTACAACTCTGGGTCATCTGAGAAGCCTCCAATACATGTAAGAATTTCTGAGTTAAGACTTGATGCTCAAAATCTATGTACAATAACTATGATATATTATTCCTCGGTCTATATCTGATGAGGTTTGCTTGAATTGGCTATAGGAGACTTAACAATAACAGTCTCTCGGGAGCATTTCCAATGTCATTGGCTAACATGACCCAGCTTGCCTTTCTGTAATTCTCTTCTCCAATTTTTCTTTCGCCATGCACAAATGTTTGATTTCTATAATTGAATTGTTTCTGAAAAAAAGATTTTATTGTTCAGTGATTTGTCCTACAACAGTCTGAGTGGACCTGTACCCAGATTTCCTGCTAAAACATTCAAGTAAATCTCTCTCTCTCTCTCTCTCTCTCTCTATATATATATATAAATGTGTGTGTGTGTGTGTGTAGGGCGAGTGCCCATGTTTGGAAAACCGTACAATAGATGCTAAACTTTTCTTATCATCGTCAGCATTGTTGGGAACCCTTTGATATGCCCAACAGGCTCTGAACCAGAATGCAATGGGACAACACTCTTGCCAATGTCCATGAACTTGAATGGTTCACAAGGTATCGAATACAATACTTTTTTGGCTGCATTTTTTTCTTAAAAATTGTTTCCCCTTTCCCTAATATGCAATTTCATGTTTTGTGTACTCTTGTGTTCATTCTAACCTCAAGATCTTTGCGCCTTAAGCAGCTCAGCCTTCTAGTAGACCTAACAGTCACAAAATAGCCCTTGCCTTCGGCTTGAGCCTCGGATGCCTTTGTCTCATGGCCCTGGGATTTGGTTTTCTTTTGTGGTGGAGGCAAAGGCACCACAAACAGATATTCTTTGATGTCAAAGGTTAGTGCTAGATGATGACACTTCAGAAACTGAAACATTTATGTGGCGTGTTTGAGTGCTTGGTAATAATTGGCTTTAGTTATAAGTCAAAAATCTCTTGAAATTTCAGACCGGCATCATGAAGAGATTTCCCTTGGAAACTTGAAGAGATTCCATTTCAGGGAACTTCAAAGTGCAACCAACAGCTTCAGCAACAAAAGCATACTTGGAAAAGGTGGTTTTGGAAACGTGTACAAAGGAGTTCTCCAAGATGGGACTGTTGTGGCTGTCAAGAGGCTTAAAGATGGTAATGCTATTGGAGGAGAGATTCAATTCCAGACTGAAGTTGAAATGATTAGCCTAGCCGTGCACCGAAACCTCCTCAGGCTATATGGTTTTTGTGTGACACCCACAGAAAGGCTTCTAGTTTACCCATTTATGTCCAACGGCAGTGTTGCTTCTCGTCTCAAAGGTAAACTAGTTAAAAGACAAGCAAACATGATTGCTATGCGAGATGCAGTGTTTTGCTAAATTAGACTCAAATTGATCTTTGACAGGAAAACCAGTCTTGGACTGGAACACTAGGAAGAGGATTGCCTTAGGAGCTGGCAGGGGACTATTATACCTTCACGAGCAGTGTGACCCGAAGATAATTCATAGGGACGTGAAGGCTGCAAATATATTGCTTGACGACTGTTGTGAGGCAGTGGTAGGAGATTTTGGCTTGGCAAAGCTTTTGGATCACCAAGATTCACACGTTACCACAGCAGTGAGAGGCACGGTGGGGCATATAGCCCCGGAATATCTTTCCACCGGTCAGTCCTCTGAGAAAACAGATGTCTTCGGATTTGGGATCCTTCTCCTAGAATTAATTACAGGCCAGCGAGCACTAGAATTCGGCAAGGCAGCCAACCAGAAAGGTGCCATGCTCGATTGGGTGAGTTCAAGTTCTACATAGGGTTTTCTTTCACAATAGTTTATGCTTACTGATCTGGTATTAGTCTATTTTCGATATACATTTACGTGACATCGAGTTATGATCACAGGTAAAGAAAATCCATCATGAGAAGAAGCTTGAAATGCTTGTGGATAAGGATCTTAAAAGCAACTATGACAGAATTGAGCTGGAGGAGATGGTTCAAGTGGCTCTTTTGTGCACCCAATACCTCCCAGGCCACAGACCCAAAATGTCTGAAGTGGTTAGAATGCTTGAAGGTGATGGGCTCGCAGAAAGATGGGAAGCTTCTCAAAGAGTTGAATCTACCAAGTGCAAACCCCATGAGTTCTCTGCATCAGATAGATATTCTGATCTCACCGATAACTCTTCCCTACTAGTCCAAGCAATGGAGCTCTCTGGGCCAAGGTGAATAAATTCCAAAATTGATTTATTTACTATTGCTTCTATGAAAGTTAGAATTTTGATGGAACAAGTTATAGTTGAAGATATTCACAAAAGGTAAGGAAGATCGAAAGCCTTTGCTGTATAGATGTCGTATACAGGAACTCTAAAAGGACTCCGATCTTTTCTTCAATTGTACAGGATATTTTGAGATTGAAATTTGTTGGTTGTTTGTATTCCAAATATGAGGGGAAAAAAATCCATACCCTGTACTATATAGAACAAAGTCCAACATCATCGTAATAAGAATTTGAAAAAATTATAATAATAAGATGAAACACTTTCACTATCCAAACGGAGAATCTTCAATCTTGTTACTCTCATTTGGTTTTATGTACCGCTAGTAATAAGAAACCTTACAAAATTTGCTTGAGCGAGGAGAGAGACCAAAAGCTATTCAAAAAATGATTTTATTTTTTTTTATTTTTTTTAATTTCAAGTTTGTTACGAGTAATGTCCGACAAATGAGTAAAAGACACATTTTTTAAACTAATATATGTAAGCTATCCAGTGCTACCAATTATCTGGAGACGAGATATGTGGACTCTTATAAAAACTTGTATTTTAGCTCACTCCACTACTATTCAATATTTTATCATTAATTTTCACATGCTTTTCATTATTTTTTACTATTATTCACTACTATTTAATATTTTATAATTAATTTTTTACCATTTTTTCATTATTATTTACAGATCATCTGAAATTACCTCACTACCTAAACGTGGCCTAAACCAACCCATCTACGCCATCTTTAGCCTACTTCACAATGTTTCTGCTTCTGCCCTGCCTCTTCCTGCCCAAAACATTTCTTTGCCGGTTATTCTTTTTCCCCAAGCATCTATCTTTATTGGTCATCCAGATTGCCCATAAGTGGATCAAAACATGCAGTATCATTAATGCCCTATGGGTCATTCTCATTCAGATTGCCCCAATTCTGGATCATAACAATCCGTAGTATCATAGACCTCGGCCCAACGCATGAGCTTTAAATAGGAGTTGTAGTCTAGATTATATATTACACTGCAAAATTAGTTTAGTATTGCTCGTCGTATCCAATATTACCTACCTTCTACCCTCATTTGTGCTCTCAACCCTTCGCACTAAATCCGAATCCTAATGTTTTTTTTCGTGCCTTGCATGATCTTCTTTTGGACCTAGTCAAAGATGCAAGTGAAGTGTTGAGAAAAACCCAGTGACACTAAAATGCAGAGTCAAAAGGATGTGCCTGTGCTTACATTCCCATAAGATATCATTCTTCCAGTCTGACTTCATAATTTATCAACGAAGGTCACAGCAAAATAATAATTAAAAAAATTAAAAAAAAAACCTATCCTGATGCTTGATAAATTGTTTGTAGTTCCTGATATTCTAGAATATATACCCAGAACATGCAAGTACGCAAAGACAGAATTAGGGATACCTCGAAGACAAGGCTTACAAGGTTAAACTAATAATCTCCACATGTTCTGAAGCCCGCTCAAGGCTCTGAAGTAGCGATTCAGAAAGCCTTTCACCTCTGTATTTTACAATAGTCATCATCTCAAGCACCGGCGAATGAGCAAGAATAAACCTGATAAACTCCAACTCAGGTGTTGTGCCCCATATTCCTCTTATCTTCACAACTTTAAGTTTGTAGAAGTACAAGCCTAGTAGGCACTGTGCCTTCAGAAAATGCACGACGGGGTTTGAATCCATATAAGAACTACCAACCTATAGAGTTGAGAAGATAGGAAATTATATTCCTTAAATTAAAGCAGCTGTAAACAAGAATTTTGGCAAAGAACTTGGAAAGGGAAAGACTAACACTCACTGAAATAATCAGTTCCTCTAAATTTGGGGCGCTACTAAGCAGGGAAAACAAGACCCTCACATCCTTTATGCTCTCAAATCTGATTTCCCTTACGTCAAGCGCAAACAGATGGTCAAGCATGGTAGGAAGTCTCTCTGGCACATCATTATAAGCAAGGAACTAGTAACAAACACACAAAATACATACAAGAAAGATAATTTGTCAATATTCAGGGAAGAAAGAGAAACAAAAAACATCAAGCAGAAAAAAACGAAAAAGAAAAAAAGAGACTATTACCACAAGAAAATGACTGGATAAAATAAGCTTGCCAATACCATGCAGACAACCAATAACTCTGACCAAATTGCAAGCTTTTACTTGATCAGGACGCTGGGGTATGATCCTTAAGCGAATATCAACACTTGAAAGAACCGGAGCATTTTGGAGACAAATATCTTCAAACTTGGAATCTATTTTTAGGTGCTTAAGTTTAAGACTGTTGATCTTAAGAAAAGATGGGTGATCAATGTGCAACAACATCAAACTTTCAAGTACAGGGCAGTTACTAACTAAAACTTCTAGTGTATTACTGCTAATGGAAACGTGAGTGAGATGGAGGCGTGCAAGACAGTTAAAACCTCTGAATGTAGGAGATAGACTGACTATGCAACCATAAAGTTCCAAGCAACTTAACTGCGGACAAGAGAATAGGCAAGAAGGCAACTTAAAACGCTTAAAACTGTCAAACTCCTGCAGAATCAACTCCTTGATACCTTTCTCTGTTAAAAACTGAATCCACTGCTCCAAATCAGAATGGTTTGGGTGGCAATAAGTAGCAAGCTTAAACTTCTCTATTGGGCCACTGTGATTTAACCGGACCTGATGAATGATTTTCATGATTTCTTTCCATCTTACTACTTTGTCTGATAAATAACTGGGCAGACATCTGTCGTTAATGATGAACTGTGAAAGGCCAGTCCATTTAGATCTCCATTTACGCGATAAGATACTAGTCCTTGCAGCTTCTTTTAACGGCATGCTGACAAGAATTGTGTCTAATACATCCCATGGTAGATTGCTAATCCTGTCAACATCAGTATGCTTTTCCATCTCGATCGTACCAGGCTGATAAACTTTTCTCATGTTCTGTGCAGATGAACAAATTTAATCGATGTCCATTCTTAAAAACAAAAGCATATACGTCAGAAGCAAAAGTACTTTGACGTATGAAAAGAACAGATCGTGTTACGGACACAAGGTACAATAAGAAAGTGCTCAAACTTCAAAACGCTTTTTCAAATCAAGTTGAAATAAGAATAGCATGAGGAGGGGGGGGGGGGG
>QEOT01003436.1:5161-60003 GCA_003123785.1 Pterocarya stenoptera | reverse complement strand
AAACAAGAGTGTAAGATAATAAAACAAACACCATAAGTGCTCTGCTATCATAAGTGTGTGGGCTCTGCTATGATAACTTAATTCATTTTCTACCTAAACCAATAATGGACAAGAAGAAAAGTGGGGCTATCTATGTCTGTAAATTTCTCCCTATCCATTTCTTGTCATAGAGCATCAATATATGTCTGTAAAATTCTGGCAATAAGAAAAGTCGGGCTATTTATGATTTGCAGTGAAGATCTCTCCCATTTTCTTGATAACAGCATCCAGTTCATTCTTACATGTTGATTTCAGTTTTCATGGGAAAGAACTACGAGTAATAAAAGTTGTGGTATATATAGCATCACTCAGAAAAAATTAAAAGAATAAATAAATATGATAACAATATGATAATCAACGAAATAACATTGACAAACCTCTCTCATATCCATTTGTGAGAAATATCCTAAAGTTGACAGGCCAGATGAAACAAACAATCAACTGAAGTACTGTGTCTCATCGCCACCCACTTACGCATTATGTACAATCATAAGATGGCCGTGGTCAACAAGGACTTGACAATTTTTCCCACAATAATTTAAATAGTGGATGTAAACTTGGAAAACAATTTAATCTACTTTTATGCAAATGTAGCAGATCATACATATCGAAGTGTTCACTTTACAATAAATTCTCAGGTAACTCTGTTTCGTGAACTATAGTGCCAGGATGTGTTCTACTTAAAGACTATATCACCTACAAGCCATGTTTGATAAGAATTTACTTGGCAAATATTTTAAAATTCTAAAAAACAGAGGCAAATGATAGTACAGAAAAAATTTCTTATGATAGTTCAGGTAGTTAAAGAAGGTAAAATCAAGAGCACTTTCACCATTAAAAATCTATATATCCATAAGCGAACATATGAGTTTCCTTATACTTGTTCAAGATACTTCACAATCCTTCATTATTAACTTTGCCATAAAAGGAAGCAATTTTAATGAAATTATCATCCTGCCTAAGCAATACCGTTGTCACATATCTACATCAACGATTTGGAATAAATCTAGATGGCAGCCACCAAATAAAGGACTAGAGTACAGAAAATTACTCGTAAAAATAGTAAGGTACCTTTTCTTTACTTCCAGCACTTCCAACAACATAACAGCCCAGGAATTTTGCAAATTGTGCTTCTCTCTTGGCAATATCCTTTGGAGTTTATCCTTTATGAATCATTTTGATAGCAACAGTCTGGTTTTTGCATCTGAAGAGAACCCAATAACCAATATCTAGACAGTGAGCAGGTACTTGCCGCTTAACCATACACACTTCAATTTATTGATTTCTGAGTGATTACTAAAGCACAATTCAATGCAAGTGTAACCACTCCCTTCAAAATAAGGAATTCAAAATACCAAAACAGATTGAACTATTAACAGCACCTTCTAAACATTACCAAGATAATAGAACTCTATATTGTGATTACTTAAAATCCACTGATTACCTAAAGGTGCATATGCAGTAAACGGCAGAAAATAAGAGAGAAATTATTCATTTCACAAAACCTATGCAAGTATTTTGCAGATCTAAATTATAGGTCTCTGAAAGAAGAACAAAGTTGCCAAGCCTGAGGAAAGGCATTGCCCAGAGGTCAAATTCTCCAGACCAAATAACTACGAAGAATCCAATTCAAGAAAAGCTTTAAACTTACTTTCCTTCGTACACTTAAGCATGAGCTCCCTCTCCATTTGAGCAATCCCTCCCAGTTGGGTCCGTCTTTAGCCATTATTACTACAACCCAAAAGCATATATGGACAAAACCTTCTATTTCCATATTTCAAGATTCTCTAATTCGCAGCAACAGCAACAAAACTAAATTTACTTAAACCCAAACTTAGTTATATGCAACACTTAATCCAAACCAAATCCGAGTCTTTCATCATCTTATTTTCGTTACCAAACACCGCTTGAGGAATCAAAAGAAAAATTTTGCAAGAGTTACAATTTTTTAAATTTAATTTTCTCAGAAACCAAACAAAGCAATACTTTTTTTACGACAGAATCAAACTGCGGAAAAGATAGAAGCTTTGGGCACCGCAAACCTCTGTTTTGGAAATCTCTAGATTCTGAAATACAATGGGTTGCGGTTTCTGCGGTGCTGTGCCGTGGAGGAAGGCGGCGCACACTGGGTATAGGAGCTTGAGCGAGATCCGTGAGGGGGAGAGCAGATCGACGGTGACAGAGAGGGAGTGCGGCGGCACCGGGAATCCGAGGGAGAAAGGAATTCGAGGAAGAAGAGAGAGGGAGATCTGCGGGAGAGAGAGAAGCTGCGAGGGAGGGGCTTGGCTGGGTTGGCCGGCGACGGTGGAGGTGGACGGTGACGGTGGTTTGACGGCGGCGTGCAGTGGTTGCTGAGTGGAGGCATGAAGAGTGGGGATCGGGGGAGAAGAGGGACTGGGGAGAGACGGGAGGGGGGGAGGAGACGGCTGGAGGGAATTAAAGGAACGAAGGGAAAACGCGGGGGTTTCAAATTTTATTACTTTTTCCGGCGCTTTTAATTCGCCACTAATAAATATTAATTGGCAAAATATATTTTTACGGCGATAATATTTGCTGCAAAAAGAATCTATTGCGGCGATTTTAAAATTCGATGGCGATACAAAGCCGCTATAGTTACAATTTTTTGTGACGAAAAAATAGCTGCAATAGGTGTAAAAGTAGCCGCAAAAAAGTAAACAGTAAATCTCCCTCAGCATTTCTTCACTTTTGCGATGGAATTCAGCGACGACCTAGAAATCGTCGCAAATAATAATCTTTTTGCGGCGATTTTGTTTGCGGCGATCTTAAAATCGTTAGAAATGACCTATTTTTTTGTAGTGAGCGACTGATCTCGGTTATGACAATGAGGACACCCGAAAAGGAAGGATTTTGCTTGAAGGAGAAAGAGTAGGATGAGATGAAGAGCGTTTTGCAGGTCCTGGTGTCGGCGGAGATTACTGAGACGGAAAGGATGACCAATTGGAGGAGGAGGAGACACTGTGTGTACGAATCCATGGCCTTGGATTTTTGAATCTTTTGTGGTCTCCGTTTATGCGTTCTTTTTTTTTTTTCTGCGTTGTGGAGGAATTTGGAAATTTGGATTTCTCTCTCTCTCTCAATGTCAATAGCAATTGTGTTGCAAATAAAACCTCTTCTATTTTTGTTTTTTAAAAAAAAGAGAAAAAAGTCTATCCTATTTTTATTAGTATTACTGTTCTTTGGCCCACGGATTATACCTATATTAGATTTTAGATTTCAATTTAATATTGATTTTATATAATACAAAAATTATTATCTATCATTATTTTAACTATCATTCTTTCCTCATATATTAAATGATTAAAAAATTATTTTTACTTTACTTATGTATAAATTATTTGATATCAAATCCGAATATAGAAAAAGACTAATAATGGGTAGAACTAGAGTCACCGATATTGGCTTCCGACGTTGCCCACCGAGAAGGCTAAATGCCTCTTTTTATTTTTATTCATTTTTTTTATATTCTTAAATACTTTTTTAAAAAAATCACAATCACAATATCATTAAAAAATACTTACTTAATTACTATATTAAAAAAAGTATCAGTATAAATGCTCGGGATTCAAAATCGAACCTCAAGCATTTCTCATATTTAAGAGTTACAAAATGATGAGCGCATTGTTAGATTAAAAAGATCCTTTAAGAGTGAAAAACAGGGGAGAATATATGATTGAAAACGAAAGAATTGAAGGGGGTGTTGCAACTTTTTTGTTTAAAAAGGAATGCGTAGAGGCCAAGCAGTCAAAAGTTGGCACGCTTTTGAGAGGGGGGGGGGGAGAATATACGATTGAAAACGAAAGAATTGAAGAGGGTGTTACAACTTTGAAAAATGATATATGCAGGAGATTTCGGGGAGGGAATGCGCACTAACGGTCTATGTGGAAAAAGAAAACAGTGCGTTTCGCACAAACCTCAGTTCCATTTCATCAAGCTTCTCCGTCAGCCTTAATTCCTCTCCAAAAGCTTCCTCAGGTCCCGCACAAATCCACTTCGTGTTTTCAGTTCCATCTCCTCCAAAGTTTCTGTTCCATCTAACTCTCCTCCTCTCCAAAGTATTCTCCATGGTTCCTGAACATTGCCCAGTTTTCTGAAATGAACCCACCATTCTCCTCTCCGAAGATTCTCCATGGGTTTCTGAACATTGCCCAATTTTCATCGTTAAAACTACGGAATTGAAAAAATGGAAAAATCGTTGAAGAATGAGATTTAAATTTGGTTTGATGGGATTTCATGGATGGAATGGGTTTTTCTGGTTAATGTTATCAAATGAGCCGATACTTCACTTTTTACAGAAATAAAACTTAAGAATTACATCTCAAAAAACATACAATGTTATAAAATCGAGATTCATGAACGTTCTTCCCTCCCTTATTACAAAAATCTGAAACACATCAAACCAAATCCATGGCTAGCTTCTAATTTGTCCTCACCGACTTTCAAAATGACCCACTCTCTTACTCTTTCCACTCAAAAAGTGTATAAAAATAAGAAAAAATCAAACAATCCGCATTTTAACCAGAAAAAAATCAAAAGAAAAAATACAACCAGGATACGCCGACGACGTGAATGAGGGAGACGAACGGGCAGGGAACGACGAAGCACTTTCAGTTCCATTCTTGTTTTGTGCATTTCAGTTCCTTGTGTGTTTCAACTTCCGTTTCAGCCTCAGTTTTTTATTTTCTCTTTTTATTCTTATAATTGTAATTGACATGAGTAAAATATTCTTTCGTGCGCAACCCTACGCAAACTTACCTGTCTGTAGAAGAACTGTACAACTTTTTTGTTTAAAAAGGAATAAGTAGAGGCCAAGCGATCAAAAGCTGGCACACCGCCCCGCGCCCCCCCCCCCGGCCGGGGGGGGTAATACGATGAAAATGAAAGAATTGAAGAGGGTGATAGTTCTCATAATGTATTCTTTATCTTATTATTTAAAATATATTATTAAAATATATCTTTTATTATTTTATATACTGATTTTTACAATATATTATTTATCAATTTTTTTTTTTCTATATCATTTTAAAATTATTATTTTTTATTATTTTTAAATATTTCATTTCTACCAATAAATTTACAATATCCATATATTTTTTTTATATTTTCAATTTATTTTTATATACAATGTAAAATAATTTAGTCCTATACACATAAAACAAAAATATATAAGCCAAATAAAAATTTAAAATCAAATCAAGTATGAAAAAATTGGTTTAAAAATATTTACAAGATATTTTTTAAAAGAAAATGAAATATATGTGTTTTAAATGATGAACAATAAAAAGAATTTGCTTATATGATAAAATTCAAAGTAAATGAAAATGAGGGAGTAAATGAAATATCAACTAGAAAAAAAAAATTTACAGGATGAACAGTACCCGTTGAGCGGATTACTGTAGCTAATTGTATTTTACAATTCTTTTAATATAATCGGATGGAATTCTTTTTAGAGCAATTCTTCAAATAATTTATTTATATTTATTTATTTATTTTTATTTTGTCTAAAAGAGTGCTCCAACATTTTGGTCTTCAAAAATTCTACTTACAATCGGCTGCGAAATGGTATCCAACGTGGCACTCAAAACGGCGTCGTTTTGCATTTTGAATTAATATCCTGAAACTCGTTTCTGCGTCGTTCACTTTCTCATTTAACATTTTAGCAAACTTTCTCCCGCTCGATTTCGCGATTTCGCTTCCCTTCTCTCCATTCCCATCGTCTTTCCATTCGTTGCTCTGTCAAACTCGTCTTCCCCTTCATTGCTCTGGTTCAGCGTAACTCGTCTTCCCTTTCGGTCAGTCTCTCACCCTCAACAAGTCCAACCTCCAATTTGGTTACTTCATGTACCAATGAATTCTTAATTAAACATAAACTCTCCTTACAAACATGCGCTATTTGAACAAAGGGAGGTCGACATAAGGAAAACTTAGAAGCACAGAGATTTAAAGAGAGGACTAACAATAACCCAGTACTAGCACGATGATCAAAAGATTTAAAAAACTACAAGAAGATAAGCAGTATAGAGTAGGAATAAAGTTTTTGTCTAGATCATTTGACCATACCACAGCTAACTATAGTCTTAACTGACGCTACAATCAGGATCCATGGTTCAAAGGAAGACTAATTTTCAAGGTCTCTCAAGTGAGAACGAAAAAACCCGGGGTCAGCGATCATGTGGTCGGTGAGGTTGTCGCATACATTGAGGCTCTCGATCTCGTCGAACTTGTTGAGCTCCTCGAAGATGTCCTCGTAAAAGTCTTCGAAGTGCTCCTGGATCTTGCGCGGGTCGATGGGCTGGCCCTGGGCGTCCACACTCGGGGTGATTATGTCTGGGCGCTGGTACATATTCGACAGGAAGAGCGTCGGAGAGATTGTGGGGCGATTGTGGAGGCGAGAGCAGCGATCGCCGTGGCGACAAGCACCGATCTTGAAGTAGAAGAGGCAGTTGACCTGGTCCTTTTCGGTACCGAAGATCGAAGCCAAGTGCTCCGCCATAGAAGAATAGGCTGACTATTAGTGGTTCTTGGGAGATCTGATAGACTTGGAAATGAAGGAGAAAGAGAAGAGCGAAGATGTTGAGAAACCCTAATTCACGTCCTTCTTGAGGGGGAAAAACTAAACAAAAATTCAAACGCGGCGACCACAGACGGAATCATTCCGACAATGGTTTCTGGGTTCAGCTCGAGCAAGGCTTTGGGTTTTTGCTTTCTTTCTGTTTCGTTTTCCTTTCACTTTCCCTTCCTTCTTTTCTAATAGAGAAATGTAGAGTCAGTTTTGGGCTCCCGATGCATTTATCTAATTTATTTTTTTAATCTCTTTTTAGTTTTTTTTAAGTGATTAAGAAAATATTGTTTAATAATATTGTAAATTTTTTATTTTTTTTAAAAAATAATTAAAAGTATTAAAAAAATGATATGAAAAAAAATATATTTTTAAACAAAAAAAAGCTTAAAAAATTAATAAACTGAATACGGCAAATGTATCAGGAGCCCAAAACGGGTTACCTATTATTTTTCTTTTTAATATTTCTTTCGTTTTCATTGTTTCTTTAAATAAAATATAAACTGAAGTCAATGCCACGTCAGCCGATTCCGTGCCGGCGGTTGCATCCCCAAGAATTGTTTTGTTTTAAAAGGAATGCGTAGAGGCCAAGCAAGCTACTGCATTCGAGCGGTTGCATCCCCATCGCGGCGTCGCCTTCTTCCTTCGTTAGTGGATTAGAATCCCCCATCCTCTGTCTCTCTGTGTGAGATTGAAGGAGATGGGAGTGCTTTCGAACAAGATCGAGAGGGAGAAGTTGAAACCGGGGGATCACATCTACTTTTGGAGGCGCTACTATATCTACGCTCACCATGGTCACGCCTTCTCCTCCCTTTTCTTTTCCTTTTCTTTTTTCAAGTTTATAAAGTTTACATTTTGTTTATTACTTCTGCATTTCATGGATGTTTTTGTGCTAATTATTTATCTTTAAAAGAGTTACTGCTTAATCAGCTCATCTCACTGGAATTACAATTCTGGGAACCATGCCTCATGATCTGTTTCTGGAGAGAACAAAATGACAAATTTTTTGAGTGGAGAAGCAAAACAAACGCCGTCCTCTTATTTATATCTTAATTTCCCTTGTTATACATTAATGGTTCTACTAAATATATGTTTAAAGCATCAGGGATGCGTTCCTATATTTGTTTGCAGTTGTTATGACAATGCAGCGAAATCTTATTAAAATAGCTAACGATTTACCGGCTTAAGAATTTTGATTTTCCAGCATTAACCGTTTTTCGAAGTTGGACTTAATATCTGCAGAATTGACTCTTCACAACAACAAGGCTATAACCATGTTTATTACATTTCAAATCTTTATCTTTGTTTCTCCCTTTCCCACTCCTGTGATGATAGATCTTAAATTTAAGCCATGATCTCCCCCTCCCCCCACTCCTCCCTTTTGACACTCACTCTATTGAAGAACTATGTCTCTGTCAAGCAGTGCATATTTGTTTTTTTTTTTATATCCAAATAGGTGTGTAGGGGAAATTGGACTTGTGAGAAAAAAAGTGTCGGGAAACATGTCCATTTATTGACAATTGCTGAGAATGTAGAGGTTATAGAGTCGTGAAAACTCGAAAAAAATGATGCAAGATACTTTTGTGATAGCTTCTGGTGCCCATAATTGACATGCGGTGATGGACTTTTTCCCCTATTTCATGTTTTCATTTTCTCAAGTTTCGTTTGTTTACACAAACCTCAAATCTCATCTCATCTAAATCATTACAATTTTTTTAAATTCTCATATAAAAATATAATAAACAATTCAACTTTTTCAAATCTCAAAATAAAAATAATACTAAAAAATATATTTTAACAATATTTTATTTAACTACTATTCAAAATATTTCATCTCATTTTATCTGAACTGTATATTCGAACGGAGCTCAGTTCTCTTTTGTTTTTTCTTTTTTGGTACCCTGTATTACAGGGATATATGTCGGCGAGGGAAATGTTATCCACTTTACTCGTGGTCCAGGCGTCAATGTGAGCTCAGCATCTTCCTATCATCCCATGGACAATCCTTGCTCAAGGTGTGGAGATCAATCGAATCTCAATGGAGTCATCATTTCTTGTATAGATTGTTTTCTTTCGGGTGGAAATCTGAACCGTTTTGAGTATGGTGTCACACGAGCATTCTTTCTTGCCAAAATTCGTGGAGGTACCTGCACTCTTGCTCCATCTGATCCACCAGAAGATGTTATTCACCGTGCTAAATATCTCCTTCAGAATGGCTTTGGTTCCTATGATGTTGTCAAGAACAACTGCGAAGACTTTGCCATATATTGCAAAACAGGTTTGCTTGTGTACGGTAGCATCGGCGTGGGAGGAAGTGGACAGGTGGCATCCGTTCGTGCTGTTGCTGGGGCTGTAATTTCTAATCCAGTACCAAATCCCACTACCAATTACCCCGGCTTGACAGGGGTTGGTTTTGCCGATCGTTATTGTGCCAGTCTTTTAGATTCCGATATTGGAGTACGCCGTGATGTCCAAAAAGTTGCTGTGGAGAGTCTCGTTGAGATGTTAAAGCGGGGCTCCTTTCGAAGTTGGCGGGAAGCATTTGCAAGGTGGTTGTAATAATTTGATTGCTCCAAATGTCAAATACATATATAATGCTTTGCTTTTTCTGGGCATTGTTTAAGGTTGTCATTGCAAGTGTGTAAATTGGCTCGCTACTTGATACCATTGCTCCTTGCTAATTATCGGTTTGTAATTTTTAATGAAGCGAACCAGTGAGGACACCAGAGGAGGAAGGGTTTTGCTTGAAGGAGAAAGAGTAGGATGAGATGAAGAGCGTTTTGCAGGGCCTGGCGTCTGCGGAGATTCCTGAGACGGAAAGAATGACCAATTGGAGGAAGAGGAGACAGTGTGTATGAATCCATGGCCTTGGATTTTTGAATTTTTCGTTCTCCCCTTCGATGTCAATGGTAATTGTGTTGCAAATAAAACCTCTTCTATTTCTGTTTAAAAACAAAAGTGAAAAAAGTTTATCCTATTTGAAAAATGTTACTTTGCATACTCAATTTGTCTCCTCATTTTGACACTTTATATATTTTTATTTTTATTTTGTTTTCTCCTTACTTAATAGTTAAATAAATGATTATTAGTATATTTATATATATTATTTTAAAATGATAAATATATATAAATAAAAAAATTGAAAAAATATAAAGTAATAATTTTAGCCTAGTGGTAAGTTGGAACGATCTACTCTAAGCAGTAGAGTAGTACCAATCATCCTATTTTTATCTATATTACCATTATATGCCCTACTGATTATATCTATTTTAGATTTTAAATTTTAATTTAATATTTATTTTATTTAATTTAAAAATTATTATCTATCATTATTTTAACTATCATTCTTTTCTCATATATTAAATGATTAAAAAATTACTTTTATTTTACTTATTTATAAATTATTTGATATCAAATACGCATATACAAAAAGACTAATAATGGGCATTACTAATTTACTAGAGCCATCGATAGTGGCTCCCGATGCTGCCCACCAAGAAGGTTAAATGTCTCTTTTTAATTTTTTTTTATGCATTTTTTTATATTTTTAAACATTTAAAAAAAAATCACAATCATAATATCATTAAAAATATTTACTTAATCACTTAGTAAAAAAAAGTACCGGTATAAATGCTCGGGACCCAAACATTTCTCATATTTAAGACTTTTTTTATTTTCGGAGATGAGATGAGATGAGATTAAAATTAAAAAGTAAAATAAAGTATTATTAGAATATATTTTTTAATATTATTTTTATTTTGATATTTAAAAAAGTTGAATTGTTTATTTTATATTGTATTAAAAGTTGGAAAAGTTGTAATGATTAAGTGAGATAAAATGAAATGAATTTGAAAAAGTTGAAGTATTTATTTTATTTTGTATTGAAATTTGAGAAAGTGTAATGATAAAATTGAGATGAGATGAGATATTTTTCGAAAACAAACGAGACCTTAGAGTTACAAAATGATGAGCATTGTTAAATTAAAAATATCCTTTAAGAGCGAAAAACAGGAGAGAATACAATAGCTCCTCGCTTGGATAAAAACAAGTAAAGAAAAAAAATGTAAAATGTGAAAAATAAAATCCAAACAAGATTAGGTTACTAAAGTTAGAATGAAAATAGTTCTCTCTCCTTCAAACTATAACCCAATTGCTATATTTTCTCCTGACAATAGAAAATGAATAGAATTTGTAACGCTCCTTAAAAACACGCCGGGTTAAATCAAAACTAACCATAAAAAATATAACAAATTAATTAAAATAAATTTTATCCAAACTAATGAAAATATTTGTGTAAAAAACGCATGATTTATATTCCTTACTTAACAAAATTTGATTTACATAATTTAAAATTTTAAAATTTTCCATTCCACACCAAAATATTTTTTTAAGCGAAACTATCATCATTCATTCATCAGATAAATTTACATTCATGACCGGATACATTCTAAGATATCTTCATATTAAACATGACATTATAAACTAAAATAATGCATTTGGAGCTCTACCAGTATACGATTTTCTTTTGTGACTAGTCTAGTCTTCACTGTTGTTATTACTCTTTACATACAAACGTTTAAGAGACAATACTCTCTATCTAAACAGACACTCAACTTTATTGAGAAGTCTCACACGGCTTAGGAAAAAACTTATCTTGGGATTTATAAGGAGTTATCTCACTCCTTCTATTAGGTTTTTTATAGGGAGAAATGAGTGTTTCTATATGACATTGTGTCGCGGGTGTTTCTTGGGAGTTGCCGAAAAGTTGTAAATCAGTCTTTTTCGGCCTTAAAGGAAGTAAAATAAAACTAAACAAAAGAAATCTCTTCCTATAAAAATTAGAACTGGAGTTTTTTAGAGAAAGAGAGAGAGGAGCATTCACACCAAATATAATGAATAATGCCATTATGCCGTCTCATTTTGACCGCTTATGTATTTAATTATTTTTAATTTTTTGCTTTTACTTATTGATTAAGGAAGTAATTATTAGTGTATTGATATTTTTTTTTTTAGAAATATTTAAATATGTCAAAAAAATATAAAAAAAAAAAAGAAAAAAAAAAAAGTAAAAAGAAAAATATTTTCTCCTGAGCGGCACACTAGCACTACCCACATATAATTAGAAGTCTTAACACACACGTATCATTATCATATGTTATACGATGAAAACGAAAGAATTGAAGAGGGTGTCACAACTTTTTTTAGTTTAAAAAGGAATGCGTCGCCTGCTTCCTTGGATTAGAAGCCCCCATCCTCTCTCTCTCCTCTCTCTCTTGAGATTGAAGGAGATGGGAGTGCTGTCGAACAAGATCGAGAGGGAGAAGTTGAAACCGGGGGATCACATCTACTCTTGGAGGCACGCCTATATCTACGCTCACCATGGTCACGCCTTCTCCTCCCTTTTCTTTTCCTTTTCTTGTTTCAAGTTTATAAAGTTTACATTTTGTTTATTACTTCTGCATTTCATGGATGTTTTTGTGCTAATTATTCATCTTTAAAAGAGTTACTGCTTAATCAGCTTATCTCACTGGAATTACATTCTGGGAACCATGCCTCATGATCTGTTTCTGGAGAGAACAAAAAGACAAATTTTTTGAGTGGAGAAGCAAAACAAACGCCGTCCTCTTATTTATATCTTAATTTCCCTTGTTATACATTAATGGTTCTACTAAATATATGTTTAAAGCATCAGGGATGCGTTCCTATATTTGTTTGCAGTTGTTATGACAATGCAGCGAAATCTTATTAAAATAGCTAACGATTTACCTGCTTAAGAATTTTGATTTTCCAGCATTAACCGTTTTTCGAAGTTGGACTTAATATCTGCAGAATTGACTCTTTACAACAACAAGGCTATACCATGTTTATTACATTTCAAATCTTTAGCTTTGTTTCTCCCTTTCCCACTCCTGTGATGATAGATCTTGAATTTAAGCCATGATCTCCCCCTCCCCCCACTCCTCCCTTTCGACACTCACTCTATTGAAGAACTATGTCTCTGTCAAGCAGTGCATATTTGTTTTTTTTTTATATCCAAATAGGTGTGTAGGGGAAATTGGACTTATGAAAAAAAAAGTGTAGGGAAACATGTCCATTGATTGACAATGGCTGAGAATGTAGAGGTTATAGAGTCGTGAAAACTTGATAAAAATGATGCAAGATACTTTTGTGATAGCTTCTGGTGCCCATAATTGACATATGCAGTGATGGACTTTTTCCCCTATTTCATGTTTTCATTTTCTCAGTTCTCTATTGTTTTTTTTTTTTGTACCCTGTAATAACAGGGATATATGTCGGCGAGGGAAATGTTATCCGCTTTACTCGTGGTCGCGACCAGGAGATTGGAACAGGAACAGGAACTGTGCTAGACCGCATCATGGTGAGCTCAGCACCTTGCTATAAATCCTGTCATCCCATGGACATTCCTTGCTCAAGCTGTGGAGATCAATCGAATCTCTATGGAGTCATCACTTCTTGTATAGATTGTTTTCTTTCGGGTGGAAATCTGTACCTTTTTGAGTATGGTGTCACACGATTATTCTTTCTTGCCAGAGTTCGTGGAGGTACCTGCACTCGTGCTCCATCTGATCCACCACCGTGCTAAATATCTCCTTTATAATGGCTTTGGTTCCTATGATGTTTTCAAGAACAACTGCGAAGACTTTGCCATATATTGCAAAACAGGTTTGCTTGTGTTCAGTAGCATCGGCGTGGGAGGAAGTGGACAGGCGTCATCCTTTCGAGCTGCTGCTAAGGCTGCAAGTTCTTATTCACTACGATATCTCACTACCAGTTTTAGCGGCTTGACAGTGGTTGGTTTTGGCATGTATTGTGCCGGTCGTTTAAATCCCGATATTGGAGTACGCCGTGATGTCCAAAAAGTTCCTGATGAGATTCTTGTGGAGATGTTTAAGCGGGGCTAATCCTTTGAGTTTGGCAGGAAGCATTTGCAAGGTGGTTGTAATAATGCCTGTGCTTTTTTCTGGGCATTGTTTAAGGTTGTCATTGCAAGTGTGTAAATTGGCTCGCTACTTGATACCATTGCTTCTTGTTAATTATCGATTTGTAATTTTTAATGAAGCGAACCAGTGATATTGCTTTTGTATGAAACGATGAATTAATGCAGCCTTTCTATGGCATTCCGTTCGTTGTCATTCTACTTCTTATCTTGAGGCCATGAGGGTCATTCTGTTCATTGGAAGTTTCATCTCATATAAAATTTTTATCTCATCTCATCATTGTAATTTTTTCAAATTTCAACATAAAATATAATAAATAATTCAACTTTTTCAAATTTTAAAACAATAATAATATTAAAAAATCATATTTTATTCAATTTTTTTACTTTCATCTCAAACTAAAAATTCTCATCTTAACATTCAAACCTAAGTTGTGAACTCATTTTTAACCATTCGAGATTCGTAGGCATTCAAATCAAAATGTTTACCCCAATATCTCAAGATTTTATAATCTGTTTGATTCTATTAGACCTTCCATGTTCGGATAGAGGCATTCTCTCCCAACCTGCTGCTTTGGGACGCTTTTAAAGGAT
This sequence comes from Pterocarya stenoptera, assembly GCA_003123785.1. NCBI lineage: Eukaryota > Viridiplantae > Streptophyta > Magnoliopsida > Fagales > Juglandaceae > Pterocarya > Pterocarya stenoptera. Next base: position 45,835 of record QEOT01003436.1, on the reverse strand, counting down.
GAAATGTGAGATGATATTTTTAGTTCTATAGTGTGTAAGTTTTGTGTACTTCATTTTAAAGACTAAATTTAAGGGTGTAACCGGTCCGGTCCGATCTGGTTTTGGACAAAATCTTGGACCAAACCGGTATGACCGATTTTGCATTTTTCAAAATCGATTACGCATCGGTTACCCTCCTAAACCGGTACTTCTAGTTTTACAGGTTTCTAGTCCAGTCCGGTCTGGTTTTTCAATTTTTTTAAAATGTAAATTTGACATTAGTATAATATTAGACTAATAGTATTAATATTAGACTATTAGCATAGCTATATATTAGTATATCTTAGCATTACTTATAAACTATATATTAGTATAGCTATATAATACATGATCAATTACATTTTCATTTTTAAGATTAAACTTTTATTTTATAATAACATTATCTTATATATAATTATATTAATAGCATATGATCAAACAAATTACAAATGTTCATATTTAAGATTAATATTTTATATTATAATTTATAAATTATGATATGAAATTATTTCATATATCATATATAATTATATTAATATATAAAAAATATTTTGTATAATTTTAATTTTGTATAAAACTTATATATAAAATATTATTTTATATATATTTTATTAATCGGTTCGGTCTGGAAAATCTCAAAACCGAAATCAGACCGATTTCGGCTAGTTTATGAAATATAAGAACGGGTCCCGAACCAGACCGGTTCAAAACCGTAAAATCGGTTCGGTCCGGTCCAGTTCGGACCGGTTTACCGGTTTAAATTTCAAATTTGTGATTCACATGAAAAAATTATTTTTTTAATAATAAGACTCACTTTTTTTCAAAATGAATATGCAGGACTTGTACATCTTAGATTGTATCTGGCATAACTTGTGTGAAATGTGTCCTTATATTATATATATATTTTCTGATATGAAATATATATTATTCATTTATCATGTCTAATTTCAATAGACCCACATTTTATCCTTAAAAGGACATGCATAAATTCAATGTATATTTTGACCTTATATTTTGATTGCAAGGATTCTTAAAATAAAAAACAAAGTTATTATATATTTTTAAAACATGGATGACTTGGTATTTTCATTCTATCATCAAATATAATATCATTGAGATTTTTATATAAACACAAAGTTTTATAATATGACATCCTTGACCATATATTGAGATTACCAAATAATTCATCCCGGCCAATTAGAGACATCTTATGTTTGTAAATGATTATAATATAATTAAATTAATATTAATATTTATCACATTTATTAAATATTTAATTAATATATAATAATAATAATATAATTAACATAATAATTAATATTAACTAATTAATTTATTTTTTTTTATCACATTTTGTATTTAATAATAATAAATCGAACCAAATTTCTTAATTACAAAAAATACCTACATATTTTGTGAGAAGGGTGAAAATTGAATATTTTAATGTTTGGCTAACCTACTGTTCATCTACAAATTTGGTGAATTACTTTAACTGAAGTCCAAATATATGTATATATATATATTTATATATATATGCCTATTTCAATGTGGTGGTTTTTTGGCACATATTGAGTAAAGTTTAACTTTCTTTGAACTTTAGCCAAGCCAATGAGAATGCTTTAAGGCATGATCAGATAAGATAACCCTATAGACTACTGTATGTTTGGGGCATGGGATGAGATAGAAAATTCTCATCTCATCATTATAATTTTTTTAAACTCCCACACAAAATATAATAATAAATAATTCAACAAATCTCAAAATAATAATTTAAATTCTCATATGAAATAAAAAATCTTCATCTCACACCCCAAACTTACTTAAGTCATGCCCTAGTAAAAAAAAAAGAGAAATGCTGGTGATTGTGATAACAATGATGATAATTTTTTTTCACTTACTCAACAAACATAACCGACAAATTACTACTGATCCTGAAACTTTCAATTTTTCAAAGGGCTCTCCTGCTAAGCTGCAACTCCATTGACCAAACCTTACCTTTCATGTTTGGCAATCTGGGAACTTAGAACATGCAATCATAAGTAGCTCAAAACTCGAGGGAAATAGGAAGATAGCAAATTAATAGCTACAATCTAATATACTTCACGTTTATCACCATTCTAGAGGTAATTAGCAAAGTTGAAATTGAATGCGATCTCAATTATATAATCAAACCTTGATAAATATATCGCTAAAACAGACCTGACATCAAATTCATCTAGAGTTTCACCTGATTCAACTATGGCATCCCCACATATTAAGTATCATAGTGTTAAGAAAGTGGAGAGATAGATAAACGGCATTATAAAAAAAAAAAAAAAACAATATCACAAAGGATGGGATTATAGGCCACATATAGAACAGTGAAGTTGTAAATTGATAGATATAGACCACAAAAGTAGTACTTTTTCCCTCGTTTATTTATTTATTTATTTATTATTATTAGTGATTCTAGACAACCCACCCATAGACTCACAGGCTCCATCCACCCTAGTTTCTATTAATGGTGAAGTTTGAACTATGCACTCTCATGCCACTTGCTTGGCCGAGGCAGGGGCAGATGCGGGTGCGGGCACAGATTAGCGGCCGGAATCTTCACGTATCCCATCTTCTTGGGCCTGAACTCATTGTCTTCATGGTAGTCGTTTTCGACAGAATAGGGAGAGCCGTAGCGGAGGTTCGTAGAAGCGGTTGGAGAAGGGGGACCATGCCAAGTATAAGGTGACGGATGTGAGGGCCCCACAACCGACACCGAAGAGTAGAGCCAACACCATGCTTAGTATATCCTTGGTGCGGTCCCGGAGAGAGCTGAAGTTGTAGGAGGAGGACAAAGACTTCTTCAACCCCAACCCGAACGCCATGTCGTCCTGCTGGATCAGACGATCTTGCACCTCATCCTCGGCCGAAAAGATGAAGACATCGGAGGGGAACGCTCGATCGAATGTGGTCCTGGGGTTGAAGCGGCTGATCTCTGTTACGACAGTGAGGACACTAGAGGAGGAAGGGTTTTGCTTGAAAGAGAAAGAGTAGGATGAGATGAAGAGCGTTTTGCAGGGCCTGGCGTTGGCGGAGATTACTGAGACGGAGAGGATGACAAATTGGAGGAGGTGGAGGAGGAGACACTTTGTGGATGAAGCCATGCCTTGGATTTTTGAATTTTTCGTGGCTCCGTCTATGCGCTTTCTTTTTTTTTTTCACGATTAGTTGCGGAGGAATTGGAATTTTAGAAATTTGGATTTCTCTCTCTTGCCCTCCCTCCGTCAATGTCAATGGTAATGTGTTGCAAATAAAACCTCTCCTATTTCTGTTTTTTTTTTTTAAAAGTCTATCCTATTTTTATGAGTATTACCGTGCTTTAGCCCACGGATTAGACCTATTTTGGATTTTAAATTTCAACTTAATATTAATTTTATTTAATATAAAAATTATTATCTATCATTATTTTAACTATCATTCTTTTCTCATATATTAAATGATTAAAAAATTATTTTTATCTTACTTATTTATAAATTATTTGATATCAAATCCGAATATACAAAAAGACTAATAATGAGTATTACTAGAGCCACGGATAGTGGCTCTCGACGCCTGCCCACTGAGAATGCTAACTGTCTCTTTTTATTTTTTTGTTTTTTTTATGCATTTTTTTTATATTCTTAAATATTTTTTTAAAAAAATCATAAATACAATATCATTAAAAAAATACTTATTTAATCATTAAATAACAAAAAATTATCGATATAAATGCTTGGGACCCAAAATGGGGACCCCAAGCATTTCTCATATTTAAGAATTACAAAATGACGAGCATTGTTAAATTAAAAAGATCCTTTTAAGAGTGAAAAAGATGGGAGAATACAATAGCTCCTCGCTTGGATAAAAACAAGTAAAGAAAAAAATGCAAAATGTGAAAAATAAAATCCAAACAAGATTAGGTTACTAAAGTTAGAATGAAAATAGTTTTATCTCCTTCAAACTATTACTCGATTGCTATATTTTCTCCTGATAATAGAAAATGAATAAAATTTTTAACACTCCTTAAAAACACACCGGGGGATCAAGATTCAAAACTAACCATAAAAAATAAAACAAATTAAAGTAAATTTTATCCAAACTAATGGAAATATTTGTGTTAAAAACTCATGATTTATATTGCTCACTTTTGATTTATATAATTAAAAATTTTAAAATATTCCATTCCACACCAAAATATTTTTTGAAGGAAAACTCTCATCATTCATTCATCAGAAAAACTTACATCTATGACTGAATACATTTTGAAATATCTCCATATTAAACACGAGTCATGACATTATAAACTAAAATAATGTATTTGAAGCTCCACTAATATATTATTTCCTTTTATGACTAGTTTGATTGTCACTATTGTTGTTACTCTCTATAGACAAACGTCCAAAAGACAATACTCTCTACCTAACCAGAGACTCAATCTCACTCTTTATAAAAAAAAAAAAAAAAAAGATTCAATCTCTACAGACAAATGTTCGAAAGACAAACTTTTTATTTTTATTTTAATTAATAATAAGAAAACAAAAAAATGAAAGAAGTAAGATAGATTCAAAAAAGGAATCTATGACGCCTCACACTTAGTCTTTTTTTAGCCACAAAAGTCAGATCTAAAATGTCTGGTGGTGGTGAGTCTGGTGATCTGGCATGTGTGCCAAGAAAAACTGCCGGAATGGGTGGCACGTAAAAACTACACGTAGATGTGGGTAGTAGGGGTGCTACCCACCCGCACCATACGGCGCGGGGTAGCTCCCTCCTCAAATGGGCTGAGGGTGGGGTTTTCACCCCTGCCCACTTCAATCTAGGCCCAAAAATTATTCCTTGATCCAAAAGGGATCAAAAATATATTTAGGGACTTAAATTGTAAATTTAAATTTGTAAATATGATTATATGATACATATCTTGTGTAAGTTGTAGTGTAATATAAGAGTCACATTACTTAAGTGCGAGACTTGTATTGTCAAGACAATATATAAAAGGGTCATCCTACTACACTACAATTTACATAAAATATTAAGTAAAAGTTCTACTAAATACATATTATTATATTATTATATAGTAAAAATAATAAATATTTATATATTTATATTAAAAAAAAAAAGAGGTGCTAGCGAGGGAAATGCGGAGTGGGGTTGGGCCCCACTTGCGAGATGCGAGGGCAGGGCGAACGGGGGCAGGGCAGTGGGGTGCGGGGCCCTGCTGCCCAACCCTAGTAGGCAGCGTGTGAGAACCACAAGCGGTGATTTTCATAAAACCACCACTTTCCTCCAAATAATTTTCAACCTCTGAATCTACTTGTGTCGCGCATGTCTCTTGGAAATTGCTAGGAAATTATAAATCTATATTTTTCAGCCTTGAAAAAAGCAAAATAAAACTAAGCAAAAGAAACCTCCTCTGACAAAAATCAGATCTGGAGTTCTTGGTTTTTTAGAGAGAGAGAGAGTGTGTGGCGGAACCATCAATTTTTTTCAGGAGGGGCTAACTTTTCTATTGCACAAGATGTTTATATCAAATGAAAAAATATTACAAAATCATAAAGCATATATAAATTTAGATCTTGATAATTTGCCAAATAACGTAGAAATAAATTTTTTAAAACACAACTTAATGCCTGTTTCAAATTTTTCACGACAATATTTTATAGAATAATATTCATCTATTATTATTTTTGTAAATATGAAATATTTAGAAACTGTTTTCTTCGTATAAACTATCAAGTGAAATTTTAGAATGTCATCTTTTATTCTAATATCTAAGCTAGTTTATCAAATTTCATGTAAAATCTATTTATTTTGGTGTTACGTTAAGCATAGTATACTACAATTGAGACCTTAAAAAATTTTTCTTTGCTCAATAAAGTTTAGAGGATAAATCATCTCCATTATTTTTCATATAAATCATCAAGCTTAAATGGTTTTTTTGATATTTTCACTTTGAATTCTATATTAAAAAACTTAATAGTGTATAATAAAAAACTTTGGGGTGAATGTTAATAGTTTATTATTTCTCCGAATGTTAGTTTTAATTTAATTTTAGTGTGACCATATCCTTGAAAATAGATAATATGTAAAAATTATACAAAATCTAGGAGTTATAAGAAAAAATTATAGAGACATTTCTATGTATATTGAAATTTTACAAAATTGTAGAAAACATATGAGAATAAGGAAATTACAAATTTCTTTGAGGGGGTCAATTTCTATATACATGGAATTATGAATAAAATTTAGTGGCCATTTTGAATTTTGAAAAATTTTTGGAGGGGTCAAGGCACGTGTAGATCCGTCACTAGAGAGAGAGAGAAAGGTAGAAGTATTCCACACTAAAATATTATGAATAATGCTATTATATTGTTTTATTTTGATCGCTTATATATTTATTTATTTTTTATTTACTAATTAAGAAAGTGACTATTAGTGTATTAGTTTTTTTTATAAGTACTTAAATATGTTAAAAAATGTAAAGAAAAAAGAAGAACAAAGTGTAAAGTAAAATTTGTACGTGGGAGAAAAAAAGAAAAAAAAAAGTACAAATTAAAGTAAAATTTGTACGGGTCGGGTGGCGTGGGGAAGTCTTAATCATTAAGTACCATTATCATATGTTATACGATGAAAACGAAAGAATTGAAGAGGGTGTTACAACTTTGCCAACCACGGTCCACGATCATTTGTTTAGAGGCGAAGCAAGCTACTGCATTTGAGGGGTTGCATCCCCGTCGCCTGCTTCCTGCTTTTGTGGGTTAATTAGAAGCCCCCATCCTCTCTCTCTCTCTCTCTCTCTCTGAGATCGAAGGAGATGGGAGTGCGTTCGAACAAGATCGAGAGGGAGAATTTGAAACCGGGGGATCACATCTACTCTTGGAGTCGCGCCTATATCTATGCCCACCATGGTCACGCCTTCTCCTCCCTTTTCTTTTCCTACGCTTTTTTCAAGTTTATGAATTTACATTTTGTTTATTACTTATGCATTTCATGGATATTGTTGTGCTAATTATTCATCTTTAAAAGAGTTACTGCTTAATCAGCTCATCTCACTGGAATTAAAATTCTGGGAACCATGCCTCATGATCTGTTTCTGGAGAGAACAAAATGACAAATTTTTTGAGTGGAGAAGCAAAACAAACGCCGTCCTCTTATTTATATCTTAATTTCCCTTGTTATACGTTAATGGTTCTACTAAATATATGTTTAAAGCATTGGGGATGTGTTTCTATATTTGTTTGCATTGTTATGACAATGCAGCGAAATCTTATTAAAATAGCTAACGATGTACCTGCTTAAGAATTTTGATTTTCCAGCATTAACGGTTTTTCAAAGTTGGACTTAATATCTGCAGAATTGACTCTTCACAACAACAAGGCTATACCATGTTTATTACATTTCAAACCTTTATCTTTGTTTCTCCCTTTCCCACTCCTGTGATGATAGATCTTGAATTTAAGCCATGATCTCCCCCTCCCCCCACTCCTACCTTTTGACATTCACTCTATTGAAGAACTATATATATCTCTGTCAAGCAGTGCATATTTGTTTTTTTTTTTTTTATATCCAAATAGGTGTGTAGGGGAAATTGGACTTGTGAAAAAAAAAAATAGAGTCGTGAAAACTCGGAAAAAATGATGCAAGATACTTTTGTGATAGCTTCTGGTGCCCATAATTGACATATGCAGTGATGGACTTTTTCCCCTATTTCATGTTTTCATTTTCTCAGTTCTCTATTTGTTTTTTTGTACCCTGTAATAACAGGGATATATGTCGGCGAGGGAAATGTTATCCACTTTACTCGTGGTCCAGGCGGCCAGGAGAATGGAACAGGAACTGTGCTCGACGACATCATTGTGAGCTCAGCACCTTGCTATAAATCCTATCATCCCATGGACATTCCTTGCTCAAGCTGTGGAGATCAATCGAATCTCAATGGAGTCATCATTTCTTGTATAGATTGTTTTCTTTCGGGTGGAAATCTGAACCGTTTTGAGTATGGTGTCACACGAGAATTCTTTCTTGCCAAAATTCGTGGAGGTACCTGCACTCTTGCTCCATCTGATCCACCAAAAGATGTTATTCACCGTGCTAAATATCTCCTTCAGAATGGCTTTGGTTCCTATGATGTTGTCAAGAACAACTGCGAAGACTTTGCCATATATTGCAAAACAGGTTTGCTTGTGTCCGGTAGCATCGGCGTGGGAGGAAGTGGACAGGTGGCATCCGTTCGTGCTGTTGCTGGGGCTGTAATTTCTAATCTATTACCAGGGGTTGGTTTTGCCGATCGTTATTGTGCCAGTCTTTTAGATTCCGATATTGGAGTACGCCGTGATGTCCGAAAAGTTGCTGTGGAGAGTCTTGTTGCCCACTCTTGGTCAAATGAGTCAGAGGCTGTAACTGAGATGTTTAGGGGGGGCTAATCTTTTGAGTTTGGCAGGAAGCATTTGCAAGGTGGTTGTAATAATTTGATTGCTGCAAATGTCAAATACATATATAATGCTTTGTTTCTTTCTGGGCATTGTTTAAGGTTGTCATTGCAAGTGTGTAAATTGGGTCGCTACTTGATACCATTGCTCCTCCATTCAAGAGAAATTTATGCATAATAATCATCACGGCTCCTCCATTCAATTCCACGTTATCTTCTTCACCACATGCACCTTCCACTGGCTTCCCTCCCACCAGCCAGCCTGCTTATCTAACTTTGATTTTTTTTTTTTTTTTCTCACCTTGAAGTGTTTCCCTAACTCCATCATTAACTTGTAAAAAAAAGAAAAAACTCGATCATTAACAATATCATTTATAGTGTGTGTTATTTTTACTATATTGTATCATTAAATTTTGCAGGTAATATTACATTTTTCCATGCTGTTTCCTAACTTCTGAAAATTCACTTATTAATAGCTCTTTCCCATGATTTTTTTAATCAAAGTTCCATTAAATAAAAACAGAATATAAAAGAAAAAATCTCGTTACAATAACTGCAGATCTCAAAGAAATTGAGGTTAACCCACTACAAGAAAAGGGCACTTTGCATGATTTGTAGCTCTTTGTCCTTTTTTTAACTCTTGGAAATTGACCTCCAAATCTGAAAAAGGATTGATTTGGATAACGAAATGGGACGATATGAGATGAGATGTTTTTAGATGAGTTAAATAAAATATTGTTAGAATATTATTTTTTAATATTATTATTATTTTATAATTTAAAAATTTTAAATTATTTATTATATTTTATATAAAATTTTAAAAAAATTATAATAATAAAATAAAATGAGATAAATTAAGAATATTTTTATATCCAAACAAAACATAATAATTAAGTTTTTGTTACTTGCAATTTGACAGGCATGCATGTCATTTATTGTGAGAATTATGTCATTTTTTATCACCTTTAGATAATATTTTATAATTTTAAAAGAAAAATTCAAAGGTTGATGAGTAATGTCACTTCATCATGTGATGAGAGTACGATAAAAGTGTGGTTTGTAGAATTTTCTTTACCATGTATAAAAGTTGAAGTGTCCTCTTTTATTACCACTTCATTAACTGTCTCTAATTATTAATTTTAGGTTGGAATAATAATATAACGGTAATGGTTGGATAATTAATTTTAAACACGGTAATGGTTGGACTCATTTTTTTTCAAAAAGAGTACATAGGGCTTGTATATCTAAGATTATATATAACATTACTCCAGTGAAATATGTGTCCTTATATATATTATTCAGATATAAAATATATATTATTCATTTATCGTGTCTAATTTAACTATACCCACATTTTATCCTTAAAAGGACATGCATAAATTCAATGTATAATTTGACCTTTTATTTTGCTTTCAAGGATTCTTAAAATAAAAAACAAAGTTATTATATATTTTTAAAACATGGATGACTTGATATTTTCCTTCTGTCATCAAATATAATATCATTGAGTTTGTTATATAAACACAAAGTTTTATAATATGACATCCTTAATTGACCATATATTGAGATTACCAAATAATTCATCCAATTAGAGGCATCTTGTAAATGATTATAATATAATATAATTAATATTAATATTTATCATATTTATTAAATATTATATTAATATTAATATTAATTATATTATAATTAACTTAATAATTAATATTCTAATTAATATTAACTAATTAATTTTTAATATTTGGCTAACCTACTGTTTATCTACAAATTTGGTGAATTACTGTAACTGAAGTCCAAATTTATATATATGCCTAATTCAATGTGGTGGATTTTTGGCACATATTGACTAAAGTTTAACTATCTTTAAACTTTAGCCAAGTCAATGAGAATGCTCTAAGGCATGATGAGATCGGATAACCCTATAGACTACTGTATGTTTGGGGCATGGGATGAGACAGAAAATTCTCATCTGATCATTATAATTTTTTCATACAAAATATAATAAACAATTAAACTTTTTCAAATCTCAATTAAACTTTTTCAAATCCTAAAACAATAATAATACTTTAAAATAATATTTTAAATTTTTATTTAAAACAAAAAATCCTCATCTCACATCCCAAACCTACCTAAGTGCCCTAGTAAAAAAACAAGAGAAATGCTAGTGATTGTGATAACAATGATGATATTTTTTTCACTTACTCAACAAACATAACCCACAAATTACTACTGATCTTGAAACTTTTAATTTTTCAAAAGGCTCTCCTGCTAAAGCTGGAACTCCATTGACCAAACTTTGCCTTTCATGTTTGGCAATCTGGGAACTCAGAACACACTACAAGAAAATTGAATTTTTGCGACCAATTTATTGCAACCAACAGATTGAATTAATATTCATATTTATCACATTTATTAAATATTATATTAATATTAAATAATTATTATTATAATATTATAATTAACTTAATAATTAATATTCTAATTAATATTAACTAATTAATTTATTTTTATCACATGTTTTATTTAATAATAATAAATCGAACCAAATTTCTTACTTACAAAAAATACCTACATATTTTGTGAGATGGGTAAGAATTGAATATTTAAATATTTGGATAACCTATTGTTCATCTACGAATTTGGTGAATTACTGTAACTGAAGTCCAAATTTATATATATATATATGCCAAATTTATATATATATATATGCCCAATTCAATGTGGTGGTTTTTTTGGCAAATATTGACTAAAGTTTAACTATCTTTGAACTTTAGCCAAGCCAATGAGAATGTTCTAAGGCATGATCAGATCAGATAACCATATAGACTATTGTATGTTAGCAACATGGGATGAGACAGAAAATTCTAATCTCATCTTATCCCATTATTATAATTTTTCCAAACTCTCACACAAAATATAATAAACAATTCAACTTTTTCAAATCTCAATTTAACTTTTTCAAATTCCAAAACAATAATAATATTTTAAATTTTTATCTAAAACTAAAAATTTTCATCTCACACCTCAAACCTAGTTAAGTGCCCTAGTAAAAAAACAAGAGAAATGTTGTTGATTGTGATAACAATGATGATATCTTTTTTCACTTACTGAACAAACATAAACCACAAATCACTACTGATCTTGAAACTTTCAATTTTTCAAAAGGCTCTCCTGCTAAAGCCACAATCTAATATACTGCACGTTTATCACCATTCTAGAGGTAATTAGCAAAGTTGAAATTGAATGCGATCACAACTACAAAATCAAACCTTGATAAATAGATCTCTAAAGAGTTGGACTACTCTGTCGCAAATTGAGCGGTATAACTTGAGAGGTAAAGTAGTTTTTTCCATCGCTAAAACATACCTGACATCAAATTCATCTGGAGTTTCACCTGATTCAACTATGGCATCCTAACATATTAAACATCATAATGTTAAGAAAGTGGAGAGAAATGAATAGATAAACAACATTATAAAAAAAAAGACAATATCACAAAGGATGGGATTATAGACCACACATAGAACAGTGAAGTTGTAAATTGATAGATGCAGACCACAACAGAAATACTTTTCCCTCTTTTTTTTTTTTTTTTTTTTTTTTTTTTTTNGGTGAAGTTTGAACTATGCACTCTCATGCCACTTGCTTGGCCAAGGCAGGGGCGGATGCGGGTGTGGGCACAGAATCAGCAACTGGAATCTTCATGTATCCCATCTTATTGGGGCTAAACTCATTGACTTCGTGGTGGTCGTTTTTTACAGAATAGGGAGAGCCGTAGCAGAGGTCGTAAATGCGGTTAGAGAAGAGGGACCATGCCAGGTACAAGGTGGCGGATGTGAGGGCCCCACAGCCGACACCGAAGAGTAGAGCCAGCAACAACATTAGTACGCAGATTGGTACGCAAACTTGCTTGTACATAGCAAAACTCTTTAGATTTTAAATTTCAACTTAATATTGATTTTATTTAATATAAAAATGATTAACTATCATTCTTTTCTCATATATTAAATGATTAAAAAATTATTTTATTTTACTTATTTATAAATTATTTGGCATCAAATCTGAATGTACAAAAGGACTAATAATGGGCAGTACTAGAGCCACCGATAATTGCTTTCGACGCTGCCCACCGAAAAGGCTAAATGACTCTTTTTTATTTTTTATGCATTTTTTTCTATTCTTAAACTTTTTTAAAGAAAAATCACAATCACAATACCATTAAAAAATACTTACTTTGTCACTAAGTAAAAAAAAAAAATATCGGTATAAATGCTTGGGACCCAAAATCGAAACCCCAAGCATTTCTCATATTTAAGAGTTACAAAATGATGAGCATTGTTAAATTAAAAAGATCCTTTAAGATTGAAAAACTGGGGAGAATACAATCACTCCTCGCTTGGATAAAAACAAGTAAAGAAAAAAAATGTCAGATGTGAAAAATAAAATCCAAACAAGATTAGGTTACTAAAGTTAGAATGAAAATAGTTTTCTCTCCTTCAAACTATAACCCAATTTGCTATATTTTCTCCTGATAATAGAAAATGAATAGAATTTTTAAGGCTCCTTAAATACACGCCGGGGGATCAAAACTAACCATAAAAAATATAAAAAATTAAAATTTTTTTATCCAAACTAATGAAAATACTTGTTTAAAAAACGCATGATTTATATTGCTTACTTAGCAAAATTTGATTTACATAACTAAAAATTTTAAAATTTTTCATTCCACACCAAAATATTTTTTAAGGGAAACTGTCATCATTTATTCATGAGAGAAACTTCCATCAATGACCGGATACATTTTAGGATATTCCCATATTAAAATGACATCATAAATCAAAATAATGCATTTGGAACTTCACCAGTACACAATTTTTTTTTTGTGACTGGTTTAGTCTTCACTATTGTTGTTATTATCTACAGACAAATGTATAAGAGACAACACTTTGCCTAAACAGAGATTCAATCTCACACTTCATGGAAAGAGAGGACTCAACCTCTATAATCAAACGTATAAGAGAAGAATTCTTTTAAATTTTAATTAACAATAAGGAAACCAAAAAGGAAAGAAATAAGATAGATGCAAAAAAGAATGGATTACAGTTTGGACCAATTCCGATAGACTTCAAAATCTGTGACGGCCTATGAAGGCAACACACTTGTCTCTTTTGAGCCACAAAGGTCGGATCTGAAATGTCTGGTGGTGGCGAGTCCGATGATCTGGTGAGTGTGTCAAGAAAAGCTGTCGGAATGGGTGGCGTGTGAGGACAACATGCAGATATGGGCAGCGCTTGAGAACCACGCGTAGTGATTTTCGCAAAATCACCACTTTCCTTCGATCGATTTTTTATCCGTGACTCTACTTGTGCCGCATGTCTTGCCTGAAATCTGTCCTTTTCAAACTTGACGAAAGCAAAAGAAACCTCCTTCGATAAAAATCAGATCTGGAACTTTTTTTTAGAGAGAGAGAGAGGGGGAAGGAGCATTCCATACCAAAATATAACGAATAATATTACTATGCCGCTTCATTTTATCCGTTTATGTATTTATTTATTTTTTATTTACTGATTAAGGAAGTAATTATTAATGTATTGGTGTATTTTTTTTTTATTTTTTAAAAGTATTTAAATATGTAAAAAGAATGTAAAGAAAAAAGTAAAAGTAAAATTTGTACTCGACACAGTAGCACTACCGCGGGGGGGAATATAATTAGAAGTCTTAACACTGACGTATCATTATCATATGTTATACGATGAAAACGAAAGAATTGAAGTGTGTTACAACTTTTTTGTTTAAAAGTTTCAAAAAAAAAAAAAAAAAAAAACATTTTGTTTAAAAAGGGATGCGTAGAGGCCAGGAAAGCTACTGCATTTGAGGGGTTGCATCCCCGTCGCCTGCTTCCTCCTTCTGTGGATTAGAATCCCCCATCCTCTCTCTCTCTCTCTCTCTCTGTGTCTCTCTCAGATCGAAGGAGATGGGAGTGCTGTCGAACAAGATCGAGAGGGAGAATTTGAAACCGGGGGATCACATCTACTCTTGGAGGCACGCCTATATCTACGCCCACCATGGTCACGAACTCACGCCTTCGCCTCCCATTTCTTTTCCTTTCTCTTTTTTCAAGTTTATGAAGTTCACATTTTGTTTATTACTTATGCATTTCATGGATATTTTTGTGCTAATTATTCATCTTTAAAAGAGTTATTGCTTAATCAGCTTATATCACTGGAATTAAAATTCTGGGAACCATGCCTCATGATCTGTTTCTGGAGAGAACAAAAAGACAAATTTTTTGAGTGGAGAAGCAAAACAAACGTCGTCCTCTTATTTATATCTTAATTTCCCATGTTATACATTAATGGTTCTACTAAATATATGTTTAAAGCATTGGTGATGTTGCCAAAGGCTTGTGGCCTGGTTGGATACCCGTCCCCCAAATCAGAGAAAAAAAAAAAAAAAAAAAACATTGGGGACGCGTTTCTATATTTGTTTGCAGTTGTTATGACAATGCAGCGAAATCTTATTAAAATAGCTAACGATTTACCTGCTTAAGAATTTTGATTTTCCAGCATTAACCGTTTTTCGAAGTTGGACTTAATATCTGCAGAATTGACTCTTCACAACAAAAAGGCTATACCATGTTTATTACATTTCAAATCTTTATCTTTGTTTCTCCCTTTCCCACTCCTGTGATGATAGATCTTGAATTTAAGCCATGATCTCCCCCTCCCCCCACTCCTCCCTTTCGACACTCACTCTATTGAAGAACTATGTCTCTGTCAAGCAGTGCATATTTGTTTTTTTTATATCCAAATAGGTGTGTAGGGGAAATTGGACTTATGAAAAAAAAAAGTGTAGGTAAACATGTCCATTGATTGACAACGGCTGAGAATGTAGAGGTTATAGAGTCGTGAAAACTTGATAAAAATGATGCAAGATACTTTTGTGATAGTTTCAGGTGCCCATAATTGACATGCGGTGATGGACTTTTTCCCCTATTTCATGTTTTCATTTTCTCAGTTCTCTATTGTTTTTTTTTTTGTACCCTGTAATACAGGGATATATGTCGGCGAGGGAAATGTTATCCACTTTACTCGTGGTCGCGACCAAGAGATTGGAACAGGAACAGGAACTGTGCTAGACCGCATCATGGTGAGCTCAGCACCTTGCTATAAATCCTATCATCCCATGGACATTCCTTGCTCAAGCTGTGGAGATCAATCGAATCTCTATGGAGTCATTACTTCTTGTATAGATTGTTTTCTTTCGGGTGGAAATCTGTACCTTTTTGAGTATGGTGTCACACGATTATTCTTTCTTGCCAAAGTTCGTGGAGGTACCTGCACTCGTGCTCCATCTGATCCACCAGAAGATGTTATTCACCGTGCTAAATATCTCCTTCAGAATGGCTTTGGTTCCTATGATGTTTTCAAGAACAACTGCGAAGACTTTGCCATATATTGCAAAACAGGTTTGCTTGTGTTCAGTGGCATCGGCATGGGAGGAAGTGGACAGGCGTCATCCTTTCGAGCTGCTGCTAAGGCTGGAATTTCTTATTCACTACGATATGTCACTACCAGTGTTAGCGGCTTGGCAGTGGTTGGTTTTGGCTTGTATTGTGCCGGTCGTTTAGAGTCTGATATTGGAGCACGCCGTGATGTCCTAAAAGTTGCTGTGGAGAGTCTTGTTGAGATGTTTAAAGCGGGGCTAATCTTTTGAGTTTGGCGGGAAGCATTTGCAAGGTGGTTGTAATAATTTGATTGCTGCAAGTGTCAAATACATATATAATGCTTTGTTTTTTTCTGGGCATTGTTTACGGTTGTGATTGCAAGTGTAATTGGCTCGCTACTTTGGTACCATTGCTCCTTGTTAATTATCGGTTTGTAATTTTTAATGAAGTGAACCAGTGATATTGCTTTTGTATGAAACGATGAATAATGCCAGCCTTTCTATGGCATTCCGTTCGTTGTCATTCTACTTCTTATCTTGAGGCCATGAGGGTCCTGCATGCATGGATGTTCAGTTGTGAACTCATTTTTAACCATTTGAGATTCGTAGGCATTCAAATCAAAATGTTTACCCCAATATCTCTAAGAGTTTATAATCTGTTTGATTCTATTGAGGACCTTCCATATTCGGATAGAGGCCTTGTCTCCTTGCCTGCTGCTTTGGGAAGCTTTTAATGGATGAATTGTGAGATGATATTTTTAGTTATATAGTGTGTAAGTTTTGTGTATTCTCTTTTAAAAAAATGACTAAATTTGGGATTTACATGAAAAATTTATTTTTTTAATGATGAGATTCACTTTTTTATCAAAATGAGTACGCAGAGCTTGTACATCTTAAATTATATTTAGCATTACCTGTGTGAAATATGTGTCCTTTTATATATATATATTATTCTGATATGAAATATATATTATTCAATTATCGTGCCTAATTTCAATAGATCCACATTTTATCCTTAAAAAGACATGCATAAATTTAATGTATATTTTGACCTTATATTTTGCTTGCAAGGATTCTTAAAATAAAAAACAAAGATATTATATATTTTTAAAACATGGATGACTTGGTATTTTCATTCTATCATCAATTATAATATCATTGGGATTTTTTATATTAACACATGAAATCCTTGACCATATATTGAGATTACCAAATAATTCATCCAATTAAAGGCATCTTATGTTTGTAAATGATTAAAGGCATTGTTGGGTATTACGAGGATTCTCAAAATTTATCATAATTTTATTAACAAATATCACTCAAATATAAAATTATTTTTAATTTCAAAATTTTTAACTTTTTCATCTAATCATTATTTAATTATTATTCAAACATAAAAATCAATACAAATTTTTACAAACTTCAAAATAAAAATAATATTAAAAAAATAATATTCAATTAATTTTTTAATTTTATAATATTCATATTTAATCTTTCCTCTCTTATTTTCTAAAATTCAATAAAATATTTTCACTTAAAATATTTCACTATTATTAATTATGAACTCCCCAAAGTCTCCAAGTGTTTAAACATGCCGTAATTGAATTTTGAGGAGAAATATTAGAAAACAAAATTATTATTCTTCTTGGGCCGGGCTGAGCAGAACCCCGGCGGTCGACCTTTGTTAGGCGTGGGTTTTAGGCTTTTAGCCGAAAAAAATTTAGGGTTTCTTCTCATAGCTCCCGTATACTGCAATCTCTTTCCCAGTCCCTGCCGGCTGCTGCTGTGAAACTTTCACTCTTTCTCTCTCGCACAGAAAGGTGAGGTATGGTGTTTCTCTCTTATTTGCTTCTGTGAGATATATCTACGAAGCTCTTCTGAATTTTAGGCTGTATTTTGACGTGTATTGAAGGCACAAGAATGGAAAGTGCGGTGGTTACTCCTCAGGATCCAACCCTGCTTACCAACGAAGTCAAGCTCTTCAATCGCTGGACCTTTGAGGACGTTCAGGTTTTTTCCCTTCTTCCTTTATAGTTTTGGTTTTAATGTTGATTATTCAATCGCTGGACCGTTGTTGTCTGTGTATGTGGTTCATGTCTTATATTTTTTTTACTGTTGTATGAACTACGTATACAATATTTTTTTTTATTCTGTTCCAAGTAAGTCCAAAACAGTGGGCAATGTAAGGCAAACCTAGCGAAACCAGACTTGTAATCGCAAAAAACTTCCATTGACAATTGGGAAGTGAGTGTAGTTGGTGAAATCTAATGCCTCTGCAGTTTCGAAAGGTTAATGAATGAAATATGTTAGGAGCGACGTTTCAATCTGTTGTATTTGGAGATTACTTATAACCAATGCAGTCCTGTGATTCAATATAATATATTCTACTTAAGAGATACTGCTTTTTCTCTGTATTTCTAGTTTTTGACCAAATCTACCAAGGTATATGGGTGTTGAGACTTCAATGTCTTGAAGTTTTGAGCTTCTTATATTCGTTTTATTTTATAAGCATATCTTCTTTCTTGTCTCTTGTATACATCATGTGTCCCTCTGTTGCGCCTTTTGCACTTTTCAATAAAACTGACTACTAATAAAAGAGTAGCTTCTCTCTCTTTGCCATCAGCTCCCATAAAGAGTTATGGATCTTTGATTAAGGAGTCATACTTGATAAATCTTTCCTTGTACCATTTGTTTCCATTATGAGATACAAAAAATTGCCATTTTTATGAAAATTATTCTTTCATAATTCATGATGGAGCCTCAGGAAAACTGTTATGATTGAAAATTTGGCAGATGGATATGTATCGTGATACTTTTAGGGGCTTACTTATCCACTCTGCCTGAAGCATGACATATCTAAAACCCATGTTCTTCTCTTCTCATTGAAGTATTTGCCAGAGAAAAGAGGGAAAAAAAGTAGGGTATTTTCCTCCAAGGTTTTTGAAGTTTCAATTTTATCTAGGTTGCCTGTCAATTTGGATATTGCTTCTGTTTTTCACAGCGCTTAGCTTGTAATTAGGTTCATCTCCTGAATACTTCCTGCATACTTGGGCCTTGCCTAATTATGTGGTTTAATAAATTCTTCTTACTTATAAAAATAAAATAAAATTGGATGTTGTTTTCTTCTGGTTGCATCAAAATTTGTTACAGACAAGTTAACAAATTTGTTCTTGCATCAGTCACATGGCCAACTTATTGCAAAATATTGTCGTCATTTGTAATTAGAATTGCTCATCTGAATCATATTGCCTAAATTTTGATGGCCTGTTGTAATATGCTCTGTAGGTTAGCGACATATCTTTGAGTGATTACGTAGGTGTTGTTCCGGCCAAGCATGCAACCTTTGTCCCACATACAGCTGGAAGGTACTCGGTCAAGCGTTTTCGTAAGGCTCAGTGCCCAATTGTGGAGAGGCTTACAAACTCTCTGATGATGCATGGGCGAAATAATGGGAAAAAGTTGATGGCCGTGAGGATTATAAAGCATGCAATGGAAATCATTCACTTGTTGACAGACCTAAATCCCATCCAAGTTATAGTTGATGCTGTGGTCAACAGGTATACAAATGAGAAAGTATCAATTTGTATGGGTCCCTCAAGTGTAACCTTTTCATGGTTGAATCATATTTATATTTACTCTTTCCTATATTGTTACGACAGTGGGCCAAGGGAAGATGCTACACGTATTGGCTCTGCAGGAGTTGTCAGGCGTCAGGCTGTGGATATTTCTCCACTGCGACGTGTTAATCAAGCTATTTATCTGCTTACAACTGGAGCGAGGGAATCTGCTTTTAGGAACATCAAAACTATAGCAGAATGCTTGGCTGATGAGCTTATTAATGCTGCAAAGGGTTCATCAAACAGGTAACTTCAGCTCGATTTTCTGCACTTCACCCATACATCTAGTAATACTCTGCTTGAATAGGTTTGATTTTGTTGCTTAGACTATGTTCCTTGCCATATTTATTTTGTAGTGATCACTAATGGTATCCACTGATGTATCTCAGTTATGCCATCAAGAAGAAGGACGAGATTGAGAGAGTTGCCAAGGCAAACCGTTAAGCTTGATAAGAGAAAACTCCTTTACACAAGAGGACGGTTTACATGTCATTACTAGAACTTTGTATCCTCTTTTCTTTTGTTACTCTGGAGCACAATATGGATGATGTTGTTTGGTGATTTTTGTGCGAGTCTTTGTTTTATTACGAGTTGCAGTTAGTTCTCCGGATTGTCATCTATAAGCTTTTGTTGAAGTTTCTGAACTGTTCGCATAAAAGAGAAGAAAACAACAGAAAAAGAAATAGTCGAATATATTTGTGGGAATTTCGTAGTTTGTTTTATCGCAAAAAAGCCTATTTGTTAGTTCATAATTACTGGTTGGTGTCTTCCAGCGTGGTGTTTTACATTCAAGAGACTACTGCAATAAGTGCTAAGCACTTGACTTGCTGCCTGCTCAGTTATTTTTTTCCATATTTAGTATGGGCTGATTTGCCGATATAACAACTTCATACTAAATATTATTTGTTCACCGGTGGCGTTTTCTATTTATTTATAAACAAATAAAAATTCAATTCATACGATTATTAATCGATTAATTGGTTTTGATTGGTATGGCTAAGCTGGCATTACAGCTTTCCTGCTAATTACTCTCATTTACAGCCTCAGCTATTACTAAAGGCAAGGCTGACTGCCCAACCATCTTTATGAATTTTCTGCCGATGTAGAATTGGGCGAAGTCCTCGTGTGAGATCCTAGTTTTGAACTACGCTGAGCTGTCAGGACTGAGGGATTTTCACAGCGTCGCTTCAATTCAAAATCGTTGCAGCTATTAATTACTCTTTGGATGGAAATATAAAAATAGCAATAAATAATAATAATAATAATAATAATAATAACAATATTATAATAATAATAAATCAATTCCAACTGTACGAGGCTGCAATTATGGTAACGAATCCTGCTACTCGTCATTACATTTGACCAATTTAATATTTTTTAAGAAAAATTGCTATTGGTTTAGTAAGCAGTACTTCTAGAGAATAAAAATAACAAAAATTCTATATACAATTATTTTTATGTATTCTTTATACATTTTATTGATATTTTATTGATATGATTGATTATATTATTTTTTTAATATAAAATAATTTATTTAGTTAATCATATCAATGAAATGTATAAGAAATAAGTAAAAATAATTATATGTGGGATAACTCTAAAAATAATTTATGAGTTTTCTTACGTACAATTATTTTTAAATATTCTTTATACATTTCATTAATGTGATTAGTCAAAATAATTATTTTATATTAAAAAAATAGCGTAATCAATTACATTAATAAACTACATAAAAATGACGTAAAAATGACTACACGCCAATTTATTAAATCGGCTGAAGATTCTCAACGGTGGCGCTGTCTGGTATATCCCTTCCCTAATAAATGACCAGAGCATTCCAAGACTAACGGGCCCTGCCCTTGATTATCGCTTGAGGACTTTCCCACGGCACTGCATTAAATATAAAGGATACCTTTCACGCTTTGAGAAATAGAGCGAGCCGTGACCGGAGCCAGGGGGAGAGTGACCGCAGAAGTAGCGCCGATATTCGAAACGAAGATAGGCATATCTGGAATGATGGGGACCAGAGGCGAGCAAAAGAAGGATCAGATTACTTCCAATACCGATGCCCTGACCGTTTCCGCACAAGGAGAAGCAGCTGCCGAGGACAAGGAACTATTGTCCGTTGAGAAAGTATTCTCAAGCAAGGAGGTGCCTCCATGGCAAAAGCAGCTGACGTTTAGGGCCTTTGTGGTGAGCTTCGTATTAGGGGTTCTCTTCACCTTCATCGTGATGAAGCTCAACCTGACCACTGGGATTATACCATCCCTCAACGTGTCTGCGGGGTTGCTGGGCTTCTTCTTCGTCAAGACTTGGACCAAGTTGCTAGAGAAGTCCGGGATGCTGAGGCAGCCTTTCACCAGGCAAGAGAACACCGTTATACAGACCTGCGTTGTTGCCTCCTCCGGCATTGCTTTCAGCGGTATGTGCATCTCCTTTCGTTTCATTGCTCTTTTTGGCTTCCGTGATGCGTTTATTACTATTGGGTTGATTTTGTCGATGTCACGCTTTGGCGTTGGTTGAAGCTACAGAACTGAAATTCCATTTTCTCGGTTCTCCGAGAGAGTGTCACAGAATCTGGGGTGGCGTGAGGGGTGTTTTCTTTAAGAATTAGGGGTTGAAATCTAATTTTCAAAACGCTGATCATCATTTTGATATAAGTTAATTTGTTACGTGTGAACTCCCAAGTTGGCGGTCCAATTAATCGAGACGTTTGCTCGAGGCGTTCATTTCCTTTTCTTCTTCTCCCTCTCATTTATTTTTGGTTGTGGTTCATGTGGTGGGTGGGTGTGGAGGCAGCACCAAACAATCATGATGCCGTGCCACCGCAGTCCACCAACAACTGCTCCAAAGATAATGCTATTGCTATTCAAACTCAAACAGAACATCCGAAAACCAAGTCACTTATCAAATAATCAACAAGAAGTCTGTAGATTATGTATTTGAAACTGAAACCAAATGTAATCGTGATTCGTGACTCAAATTCAAACGATAGAGATAAGGTTAGATAACATCCATTTGCATGGCATTTGTGGTTGTGGTTGTGGTAGGTAGGGGTTATCATTTGTTATAAGAGTCCTTTATTGGCGCATAGCACTACTAGCATTGGTTTCTCAAATTCAAAGATTTATTTTGCATATTAAAAAGAATTCTTACGTTCGATTATGTATTTTTAGATCAAATAATAAAAAAATATTTTTATTTTTATTTTTTTCTTAAAAATTTTATTATTTTTATATATTTTACAATTAACACAATGTGTTCAAAAATATCAATTTTATATATCTAAATATTACTAATTTCATATATCAAAATGATAAATTTTATTAATAAATATTAACATGTACTAAAAAATATTTTGTATCATCAACTTAATACAAATTTCATATATCAAAATCATCTTAATACAAATTTCATAAAGTTGATTTTAAAGGATGGAAAAGAGAAAAAATAGTAAAATAATATTTGGAGAATGAATAGTATTTCTTTAAATTTGAAAAATACTATTTATATTTATGTAAAATTTTAAAGATACATAATTTAATATAGACGAATTTAAAGAGATACTATATAAATATAAAAAAAAATAAAAAAAAATGAATAAACCATTTATTAGCCTGATAATTTAGATATCTCTTTTTTGGTTGCGGTTGAGGTAAGTAGGGGTTATAATTATTCATAAGAGTCCTTTATTGGCCTGTCCTGTCGTGTCGATCCCTCCCTTCTGGGTCTCTATCCTCCGAAATACGTATCCAAATTGAATTGACCTGATAATTAGTTGCTAACAAGTCGATTGTCTCCTTTTCGCCGTATGATGCGACTGCATCTTTTATATGACGGGGCGGATAACTATATTCTTCGTTTTAACTTTTAAGTCAAATATTAACACGCGGCTGTCCCACTTTCTTTGACCATGATGTTATTTATTTGAAAAATGCTTGGGAGCCCAAAACGGGCTCCCGATGCATTTGTTCGATTAATTTTTTTAATTAATTTTTTTTATATATATATTTTAATATTTTAAAAAAAATTAAAAAATTAATAATATTATTAAATAATACTTTTTTAATCATTAAATAAAAAAATAATAATACGACAGACACATCGGAAGCCCAAAACGGACTCTAGCATTTTCCTATTTATTTTCTATCGGACTTTTGGGCTTAGAAAGAGCACATACCGAGGCCTGATAACAGTTATTGTCAATTCTTTCGTCCTTTCCTTTTTTGTCATTCTACTCTTTAGATTTCAAACAGAAATTATTAAGGATCTAAAGACGGCTTCTTCACTTTCTCTCAACTTTCTCCATGATTCTATCAATCTTAATTTCATCTCTCATCTCTCAACTTTTTTTGGCCCTCTAAGATTGTGGTTTCGCCTCTGTTCCTGGCGAAGGTTACTGCCAAAGACAACTGTCCCTACTTTCGTTCTCTAGAATATCCATCAAATTGTTTTACATGTTGCAGCTTATTTTGACCTAATAAGACAATGGATGTCAAGTGCATCATAGTGTGATGGAATGAGAGGACCAGCACATTTGACATTCCTTTTCTACTAACAAACTGGCCATATGTTTCCTTAGCTCCCCTCGTTTATTATACACATATAAACCTAATATCCAAGAGCTAGAATTATTGTCAAAGAAGTATGATGTATAAAAACAACCCAAAAGAGAACTAGAATTGTTTTCAAAGAAGAAAGAACAATAAAAACAACCCCCCAAAAGATCCATAATTGCCCTCTTAAGTCTTATACATGAGCTCTGGGATTTTTGGCATTATTTGCACACTTTTTTATATGCACTCCTTTATCACCATAATTAATATCATATGATGCTAGCACGTACCTGTTATAAACTTTTGACTCAAAATGAAATATTCATTTGCCAAAATAGATAAGGAGATAATTACAAAATAAGTCCTAAAGGAGTTCATGTTAAAATTTTACAAACCGAATCAAATTAGCAGGCACCTGTCAACCTTTTAAATATTTTTCCAATGTCATATTGTTATATATCTTATCTTTTGTTTGATTGAGCAGGTGGCTTTGGCAGTTACCTCTTTGGAATGAGTGAAGTTGTTGCCAAACAATCTAAAGAGGCTAACAATGCACAAAATATTAAGAATCCAACATTGGGATGGATGATTGGGTTTCTTTTTGTTGTTAGCTTTCTCGGTCTGTTTTCAGTGGTGCCTCTTCGAAAGGTAACATACTAACAACCCCAACGCTTGTCAATGGCCCTTTGTTGACCTATATACAGTCTACGACATAAACTTCTCTTCATCTATGTACAGATTCTTCAAGTACATATAGACTTCCACGAACTTTTTTTTTTTTTTTTTGGTGGCGTACAGAGTACATACACATGCGCCATTAATGTATATAAAAATGTTTTGACCTATATATGATGGTGACACATTTATTGTATATTTCACCTCTCGTCATCTACCCAGTAAGGTTTTTAGTGAACAAAACGGTAAACTAGATAAAATTTTGACATTCTTATATGTGGTAGGGGGTGACTGGTGCAACGCATGTGGAACTGTGAATATGTGGTATAAAACAACATTAACATTCAATCAATCTCGTCTTTCCAACTTCTAAATCTTAGGTCCATTTATGTTTTTTGATTTATCGAAAAATGTCCATATTGTTTTTTAATACACTCACGTGTGATTTGGTACAGATTATGATTATAGACTTCAAGTTGACATATCCAAGTGGTACAGCAACTGCCCACCTTATCAACAGCTTCCACACTCCACAGGGTGCCAAGCTAGCAAAGTAAGGCCTTGACCCTTCTACACAATGCACTTTCCCTATTAGGATCACTGACACAGTTATCTTTGGTTCTCATAATTTTTCTTTGATCCTTTCGTAACAGGAAACAAGTGAGAGCATTGGGGAAGTTCTTCTCCTTTAGCTTTCTTTGGGGCTTCTTCCAATGGTTTTTTACTGCAAGTGATGGCTGTGGATTTGCCAAGTTCCCTACATTTGGTCTCAAAGCCTTTGATAACAGGTACATAACTCACCCTTAATCCATATATATTTAATATAAATCTATTTTTTATAGTTATATTTTGAATAAATCTAGAGCAAGGATATTTAATTATAGTTGTTTATTTTAAATATGTGGTAAATTGTTTCTACTGCCGAGTCAGCACCCCATCCAACCTTCTTTTGAATAATAAACATCAGCAATTAGCTATCTTTAATTAGCTAGGTTATTGCTTCTGATCAACAAGGTGTTCAAATAAATGCTAAAGACTTGTGGTTACTTGGCAAAAAACCAGGTTTTACTTTGATTTCTCAGCTACTTATGTTGGCGTTGGAATGATCTGTCCCTATCTAATCAACATATCTCTTCTTGTTGGAGCCGTTCTTTCATGGGGTATTATGTGGCCACTGATAGATGCAAGGAAGGGCTCTTGGTACTCTGCAGAGCTTAGCCCAAGCAGCCTACATGGCCTTCAAGGTTACAGGGTAACTCATCTTTTCATGCTCAAAACCCTAAGGTACTGTTGAACTTGAAAGGTTTATAATTTATGAACTTCTGCTTCTTTCCTTTTGTCGTAGGTGTTCATAGCTATAGCCATGATCCTTGGTGATGGCCTCTATAACTTTTTTAAGGTCCTCAGTCACACTCTATATGGTTTGTATCGCCAACTATCAAACAAAGACCCGGGCACAGTTATTCCCTTATCAGGTCGATCCCCCCCCGAATTGCCTCCATCTCTGTCTTATGATGACCAACGTCGGACGGCACTATTTCTCAAGGACCAGATTCCAACATGGCTTGCTGTTGCCGGTTATGTCACCATAGCAATTATATCTGTTGTCATACTTCCGCACATCTTTAGCCAGCTCAAGTGGTACTATATTGTGGTAATTTACATAATAGCGCCAACACTAGCCTTTTGTAATGCTTATGGTTGCGGGCTGACAGATTGGTCATTAGCATCCACGTATGGAAAGCTGGCCATATTTACGATTGGGGCATGGGCAGGGGCCTCTCATGGTGGGGTTCTTGCAGGTTTGGCAGCATGTGGAGTCATGATGAACATTGTATCCACAGCATCTGATTTGATGCAGGACTTTAAGACAGGCTATATGACGTTGGCTTCACCCAGGTCCATGTTCGTGAGTCAAATTATTGGAACCGCAATGGGTTGCGTTATCTCTCCTTGTGTCTTTTGGCTCTTCTACAAGGCATTCAATGATCTTGGAGTTCCTGGTTCACAATACCCGGCTCCTTATGCGCTCGTTTACCGCAATATGTCAATCCTAGGGGTTGAGGGGTTCTCGGCTTTGCCGAAGCATTGCCTCACACTTTGTTATGTTTTCTTTTTTGCAGCCATAGTAATCAACGGGATCAGGGATTTAGTTGGAAAGAAGAAGGCTAGCTTTATTCCACTTCCCATGGCAATGGCAATACCCTTTTATCTTGGATCATACTTTGCCATTGACATGTGTGTAGGGAGCTTGATCCTATTTGTGTGGCGGAAGGTAAACAAGGCAAAGGCCGATGCATTTGGACCAGCAGTAGCGTCTGGGTTGATTTGTGGTGATGGGATTTGGACTCTGCCAAGCTCAATACTCGCTTTGGCAGGTGTTAATCCACCCATTTGCATGAAGTTTTTGTCTAGGGGAACGAATGCAAAGGTGGATGCTTTCTTAGGTTCTCAACTACATTAAAAAGTCTTTGTATTTCCTTGTTCAGCAGTTCTTCAAACTTCAGCTGTGCCTCGCTCGTATGTGTAGCCGAGGCCTTTAACCGTATATGTATTTCCGTTTCCGTATTAAGATTTGATCCACATCTCTTCTTTCAATCTCAGCCAACCAAGTATTACAGATATGTCGATTACAGCCACGATATTTGCATGATCAGTGGGCTTTCCTTGCGAGCGAAGCATGGGCAATATTACGTTATCATTAGTCTGTCTAGCTAGAAGACTTAATTGGTAATCACGAAAATATGTTAAAACAACAGAATCTTACATCTCCCGCTTAATTAGCCAATGAAGAACCCGAATGAACGAACATCCAAGCTCTTAATAATTAATAGATATATAATTGTCTCTATTTCATGGGATATTTTAGTGCAAAATATGAGATATTTTGATCAAATCTACGGCGCAAGGTACGCATGAACTTTTAATTAGTCAAGGATTATTTATTTATTCAACGAAATTAACTTTTATTCTATCTATGGAGAGACGTGCTTTCATATTCGCTTGACTAATCTTTACGTAAGCGGTCGTGCGATTCTTTTAAGAAAGAGTAATCTATCATTAAAAAAATTAATTTTTTAATCAAAAATTATATGTGTAGTCATTTTTACGTACTCTTTATACGCTCTATTAATATGATTGGTTGCCACATTTTTTTTTAATATAAAATAATTATATTGATCAATCACATTAACATTAGTGAAATTCATAAAAATTATATAAAATGGACTGTATACAACATAATTCAATTATTTCTCTTGATATTAACAATGTGTTAGGTGGATCAATAATTGTTTTTTAAAAAAACATTTTAAAAGAGGATAACGAATTATGGATTATATGCAAAATCCGGTGGGAACATAGAGCGGGCCGGACCCAGTAAATTAAACTGCAAGCCCAACGGAGTCGTATAAGCTGTCTTGTTGAGTTCGTGCAGGTAGATGCACATTGGCTTTCCAAGCTCTCTTGCTCGCGGTGATTCAATTCCACTAGCGGTGGAAGAAACAGTTTCAACGAAGTATGGTTTGGGGCCTTTTTCCCGTCGATCCTCTCTCAGGTAAGTTTCGTTTTGCATCTGTGTAGAAACAGCGTTTATTTACTTGTTTCTGGATGACCTTATTGAAGGTTTTTAGAAACATGCTTTGGGTTTATGTCAGCGACAGGAAACACGTGGGCTGGCGGAGGAAAGGGTGGTATTCTTTTTTTAAAGGCAATGGCTGTAAAGAAGAGTGTGTATTTTGTGATTAGAAAGAGGATACTTTCTGTCACTAGACGTGAGACTGGAGGGATGACAGAGAAGATTAGTAGGAGTGTTTTATACACCTTTTGTGGATTGGTTTTCTCTTGATGCCATTATCAGTACTGATGGGGTACTTCTGATGTGGGATAAAAATTTTTCTGGCGAAAGTAGATGTTGCCGTGGCTACTTTTTCTGCGTCAGGCTTGTTTTAAAATGTGGAGGCACTGACTTATGGAGACTGACTCAATTCATGGTTTTCTATAATCTACATATTTTGCATTATTGGGTTTTATATAACATTGAGTACAAAATTTTGCATTGTTATCGCTTATTTCACTGCTTTATACACTTTGATGGGTTCTATGTCTTCTATATATAGTACTTATATGTTGTTCTATTGTCTAGGATCTGGTTTATATTGATGTCTAACTTAGTCTGATTTGTTTGACAGGGGAAGATAAGTACTATATCTTTGCTTCAGGAACGTACAAAGTAGGTCGCAAAGGTATTCTAGAACTTGGACCTATAATAGATTTCCATATATCTGAAATTTGTATATATTTCAATAAAGATAACATACCTTGGCGAAACTGTAATGTTAAGGTCTGTTAACTACAAAAGCGTTCTTAAATTGTATGCCTGACGCCCAGATGTCTAAATACCACTCAAAAGCATGCTGTCTCATAAATTGATCTATATCTGCCATATTTTTTTATCGACCATAGCCATTGTCAACATTTTCTTGGCAGTGACCAAGCTATTCCCAGTCAAGGTAAATGAAAACAAAAAAGTTTTAAAGTGTTTGTAATGGAGGATAATTTTCTGCACTTGTTTTAGTTTTCTGGCATTCAGTTTCTTTTCGTTTGTGGAAGTTGTAGGTATCCTTTGTATACGTCCTATGTACTTGGGCTTATGCCTATTTCTTTGAATAAATTATTACTTATAAAAAAAAAAAGTTTTAACATCCGAAGCATACTATCCAAAATTATGTTTTCCTTGTATGTATTAGTTTTAATTGTTTCCTACATTATACCTATCAATTTTTTTTTCTAGATTATGGTTATCTTTCCAAGTCTCGTTCTCTATTTTAACATCCAACTCATACTATCCAAAATCATGTCTTCCTTGTTGCAGGTTGTGAAGTAATTATCACCAAAGACAAAGGCGTTTCTCGGATCCATGCAGAAATAGTTGTTGATGCCATGACTTCCAGTATTTTGTCCAAAGTCCGGATTAGAGATTGCTCCAAGTATGGAACAATTATTGACAAGAATCTTGGGCAAACGGAAAAAGTTCATGAGCTCCCAAACAAGGAAGCAACTTTAGGAGATGGGGATCTGGTGCGTTTTGGAACTGGTAATGCAAACTACAGGTAAGTTAATTCTTCCTAGTTAGCTACTGCAATTGTACATTTTGTGGAATTTTTTCACTTATTGAAATCTTCGAGAACTGCATGATCATGTCTATCTCTATGTTACTTATGTAATGTCTGTCTGGAGAAAAATATCTAGATTATAACTTGATGCTATGTAGTGCACCGGTGTGGCCTACTCTGTAGTCATTCCTCTGTAATTTTACTCTAAGCAGGTTTTCTTTCGTCCCACTCATATTTTTTGTGTGCTCGGAGTCCTTCCTTTTGAATCAACCCCTTCAAGACAAAATTTCTTCAATTGGTAAGTGAGAAGCACTTCTTAGCTGACAAGGGATACGAGCTTGCTTTAATGTTGTAAAGTATCTCATGGTAATTTCATCTAAAATATCTAAGTATATTTACTTATAAAAAAAAAAAAAAAATCTAAGTATATTTTGTTTGAATATGTTATTCCTTATGTGATATCATGATTTTTATTGACATTACTTGTATAAAAAAAATCATGACTTCTATTCACATTGCAAGAAAGGGAAAAAAACGAGTAGAAATGAAATGCTTTCTCGTTTATAGGTTTACTTTTGGCCATCAACAAATTGAGTCAGATAGGGTACAGTTTCACCTTCCCTTCGTTAGAGCAGCTATCACCTCTGTCTTATATGGTTCGGGTGTAGAGGGAATACAAGGCAGTAACTATGATGTCACTACATGATCAAATGCCTTTCTCCATGTGCTATGAATACTGTTGGTGGGGCGACCTGAATGTATTGCCTCAGTTATCCTGCATGTCAATTACTTGAATCCAGATTTTTGTTTTTTTGCGCCCGCACGCCCCCCCGGGGGGGGGGGGGGGGGGGGGGGGGGGGGGNTTTATCATCTTTTTATTATATTTTTTCCCTAATATTAATATATCTGGAAACATCATAGGTTTTTCTCAAGGCTGCATCTGACTCTTGTTGAATGATTCTATCTCCTGCTTACAAAGGGATGTCTTCTTTTGATAATATTGTACATGCGTTTTATGATTAATATCCTGCTTTCTTTACAGGAGCTCGTGTTACTCAGAGTCTGACTCAAGAATGCACTCATGTGCTTGTTGATCAACTCATGCTGGTGAATGACAATATCATTGATGCTGTTGTATCGAAGAAACCTATTGTTCTTGATGGTTGGGTTGAGGTAAACTAACATAAAACATTCTGCCTTTCTTGTCTGGGGTATAGTCATGTTGCTAACTTATATTTTGAAGTTATTTGTTTTTGTGGAGTATGCATAAAAGTACTTCTCATTAAATGCCAACTAAATCAAGGGGTCTGTGGTGCCAAGAATTGGTGTGCTGTAGACAGTAATCTATAATGCCAACTAAGTTTTGCCTCCCCCAATTTTTTTTTATACCAGTTTCAAGCGCATGGGTGAATGAGTGAATATGTGTGATACGCCTATAAACTCCATGTTGGACTCAAATGGGGTTCCGATTTTGGAATGCGACCCATAATTGGATTAGCATTCGTGCAATTCAAATGTATTGGGCATAAATAAATTATGTATATGGGCCGCATGGCTTTTTACTGGCATTTTTGTGTTCATATGATTATTGGCCAATAAACTCAACGCCATATTCTCCTATGTATGCACAGTAATTATATGAAATGAAGAATCTGAGCGACAAGGTGCCTTTATATAAAACTCCAGCACACTTTGCCTCAATGATCTTGCTAGTAGGATGAATCCAATGGTGTTTTCAGAAGGAATTGATGTTTCCTATGTATTTGGCACTTTTCCCATTTGTTTCTTCTCTTTCTCATTTAGATAGCGACCACTAGTTCAATTAAGTAACATGGTACAAGTGATCATAAAATATGCTTTATAATCATTAGATACTTAATTGTGTACGTTCAATATTTATATCCGGAACCATGAGTAATTAATACTCATGGAATCATGTAGAGGCACCAATTCGTTATCTTTTTATTTGGGCACTAGTGTGCTATTCTACATGCATAATTAACTTGTGAAACATACCTGATTGTGCATTTTATCTAGTTTGTTGCAGAAAAGAAAATTCACACTGAAATTCCTAGCTTCAGTTTGTAAGTATTACATTTGATCTTGCTTCTCCCCAATCAGCTTTCTATGATGTTTCATGGAGACTAGCTCGGGTTAGCTGATTCAAATGTGTTTTTCTCATTTCAGATATGCCCCAATGCTGACAGTAGGAGGAGTATCAGTCAAAGTTGCAGACCCTAAATCTCGTGAAAACTGTTTGGAAGGATACACTTTTTTGTTGGGGTCAACTCACATGGTGATATCTGGAGTCCTTCAATCTCAGTCTTTCTCTCATGCACACACAAGCATTCACTCATTTGTGATTCTGTTGCAAAATGAAATTATTGATAAATATTTTAATGTATATCTCCTGGATTTTTAGTTGGATATTTGCACTTACACGTGCATGTGAGCACATGAAATAAGGGTGTGTGGTGAGTGTCTGTTATGGAACTAAAGCATTATATCATGAGACTAAAAGCTTTGCTTGATGAAATGGATAATCCAGTTGTTTCTTACAACGAGTTGTATTCATTTTTTAGAGAATGCACAATGCTGAGAGCATTTGAAATATCTCGCGTTTATTCCTTTTTTATTTGCACACAGTACAAGTTCAGGGATCGATTGCAATCCTTATTGGAAGTGGGTGGCGCGAAGATTGTTTCTATAAAAGGATTTTGTTTGAGTAGCCAGGTATGCAATTCATATTCTCTGTGTATGGATTTTTGCTTTTTCTTTTCCCGTATGATTTAAATGTTTGTATGTGAACTCTTTCTTCCTCCAAACTATTCTTGAATCAGTTTGTCAGGTTTATAGATTAGAAAACAGCAATAATATTGATATTGTGCAAGTTTGCTTATGATATACTCGGGTCTTCCATTGGCGGCGCCTTTTAAGGCTGGTGCTATTTGGGATGGGGTTATTGAGAAAGTTGAGAAAAAGGCTGGCTGGTTGGAAGCGGCTATATTTATCTAAAGGGGACAGGGTTACTCTTATTAAGAGTACCATCTCCAATCTTCCCACTTATTTTCTTTCATTGTTTCCATTGCCTGCAGGGGTGGCCAACCGGATTGATAAGTTGTTTCTTGCTTTTTTATGGGGTGGTATGGGAGAGGAAACTAAATTCCATCTTGTTAGTTGGAAAAAAATGTTTGTTCTCCTATCTCGGTTGGAGGGTTGGGAGTTCGTAAATTGAGAATCTTTAATAAGGCTTTATTGGGAAAGTGGCTGTGGAGATATCAATCAGAAGGAGAGTCGCTTTGGAGGGAGGTCATTGATTAGAAGTATGGAAGTGCTTGGGGGAGGTTGGTGTTCTAATGAAGTTCGGGGGGTTTATGGTGTGGGACTTTGGACATTCATTAGAAAGGGATAGGAGAGTTTTGTCAGTCATGTTAGTTTTGATGTTGGAGTGGGAGCTAGGATCCATTTCTGGTTTGACACTTGGTGTGGTGATTGAGCCCTCAATAGTATGTTTCCGATTATCTTTCAATTGGCATCCGATCGGTATGCTGCAGTTTTTTATTTGCTTTGTCGTTCTAATGGCTCAATCTAGTGGGATATTTGTTTAACTAGAGCTGTACATGATTGGGAGATTGATGAAGTTTCAGCCTTTTACAGTTTTTTATACTCTTTGAGGCTTGGTGGTAATGATGTGGATAGGATGTTGTGAAAGTCTAAGGGGGGTAAAAAGTTCTCTGTTCATTCATACTATAAGCTGTTGTCTTCTCGGAATAGTCCCCTTTTACTTGGAAGTGTATTTGGAGGTCTCACGTGCCTTCCAAAGTTGCTTTCTTCTGTTGGACTGCCTCTCTTTTTTGAAAATCTTACATTGGATGATTTAAGGAAGTGGGGTATTATTGTTATAGATTGGTGCTTCATGTGTAAAAAGAATGGGGAAACCATGGATCATCTACTCTTGCATTGTGAGGTGGCAAGGACTTTATGGGATGGCATTTTTGGTAGAACCGGCTTGGCTTGGGCGATGCCTTTGAGAGTGGTTGATCTTCTAGCTTGCTGGAAAGGGCTTCGCGGTTGCACTCAAGCGGATGTGGCTTGGAAGATGGTTCCTTTGTGTCTCATGTGGTGCATTTGGATGGAAAGGAATGAGTGGTGTTTTAACTACAAGGAGCGTACTTTGGAGCAACTTTGGAATTTCTTTGTGCACTCTTTGCTGTTTTGGTTTTCTGCTTTAGTGACTAACGGATCTTCTATTCATGATTTTCTGATGTCGCTTTCCGTTTCCTACAATTTACTTAGGTGTTTTGTTTTGTATACTTCTTGTGTACATGGGCTTCGCCTATACATTCGTTTCTAATAAAACTTCTTCTTACTTATTAAAAAAAAAAAAATGATATGGTCTAAAATGAAATGCTGTGCCTGTTTGTCTCATCTTTTAAGAGGCAAAGAAGCCTCAGAAAGCTTTCTTTGCCTAAGTTTAAGTATTTGTTCTTGAGATTGTTGGAGTGTGTGGATGAGGTATTTCAACTGGTTTTATTTTTCTTATTTGATTTTCTGCACTTTCCGGCATTGAGACACGACTCAGGTATGCTGCTTGTCTACTTTGGCTATGCCCCTTTTTTTTTTCCTTTAATTTAGTTTTACTTATCAGAAAGAAAAATGAATGACCTGATCAAACACTAGCTAAAGAATGCAATACCCATTATCAGCTCAATATCCAATCTCTTTAAGTTGGTGATTGTTTCTTACAAGATTATCCTGGGTGGCCTATGTACTAAAATGATTCAATTGAATAATTTATTGTAGGACACGGAGCATGGAGACAATGATCGTATGATTTGTGTTGTCCCTGGAGGATCAATAGAGGAGTATGATCAATTCCAAAAACTCAGTTCATTGTCGAGGGTAAATGAGATGGATTTAGTATGTGCTGTTTTATCTGGAGGGATGGATCCATCCATATTGATATCACCACGCAGTAAGTACTTGTAACACTACGGAATAGGTGTACCTTGTGGATCACTTCTAATAAGGATGTGCACGTATCATTTGGAATTCTACACATGATTTTTCTATGTATGTAACCTGTCCATTGGGTTAGTTAATTTGCATTTAAAAAAAATAAAGAGCATATTGTCTTACATAATGACAATAATTAAGGCAAATCCAAAATGCTCTTACTTAATAGGCCCAAAAAATCCTT
Organism: Pterocarya stenoptera; assembly: GCA_003123785.1. Classification (NCBI taxonomy): domain Eukaryota; kingdom Viridiplantae; phylum Streptophyta; class Magnoliopsida; order Fagales; family Juglandaceae; genus Pterocarya; species Pterocarya stenoptera. Next base: position 10,775 of record QEOT01003436.1, on the reverse strand, counting down.
GCCGGAAATTAGCATTATGGCCTTTTTGTTTTCACTTTTTTTTATAGGTAAGCAATCATTTTATTAATAAAGGCAAGGCATAGCCCAAGTACAGGGATTGATACTTGTTTTCACTTACTGTGGCCTTTTATATATTTCTTATTATACCAAAGTGATGTAGCTGAATCTCTGTCATTTTGCAGTTCTTGTTTCATCTTCCTGCTCCACAGACGAAACGGTGGTAGCAGATTCTGATGTAGAGGAGGAAACAGCCACATCAATTCATGCAAATGCCACAGTCTACGATGATGAAGCCATTAAATTTGTGAGCAAAGCTGAAACATCCACGGATCATGCTGCTGCCAAATCAGTGGATGCCCATGTTATGAGCTGCATAGATGGTAGTTATGGTATGACAGTGGAAAGAGACAAGGTTGATGAGCCCGAATGTGGGAATGCAGATATAATTTACAGCCAAGATTTAGTTGTGCAGTATATGGACCTACCTACTCGTGCCAATACTACTGCCAACAATGGAGTTCTAAATTTCAAACACTTCAGGAAGGTAATGGCCGTGATATTTCTATTCCTACCACTGAAGAGAACAATCACTTTTGGCTTGTTGGAGGAAACAACCAATTTGTCCTGTCCTCTTCATTTTGTCACGTGGCATTAGAAAAATGATATGCTAACTCTTAGATTGTGGTTCTTATTCATTATGATGGGTAACACAACTGATTAAACTCAAATTTTTAGGCTGGACTTCACATTGAAATATGTGAGTGCCATGAATTGTGACAAAACTTATCAACTCATTTCTAATATTGTAACCGGTTGGGTTATGAAATGCCTAATTTTGTTATGTATTTTGGAATGGAATTGCAGACAAATACCCAATCTGGGAATAGCTTCAACAATTTAATCCCGTTTTCAAAGTACCCGTTCAAGTAAGAACTCAATGTCACTAAACCTACTTCTAATTCTGTTTGGTTTGGACCATTCAATGGGCATAGGACAATCATTTTATTTTTGTTTCTTGATGTAGAGATTCTGACTACGGGAGTGAGGAAGTGGTTGAGTCCGTTATGGCTGAGAAAAAGCGAAAGCAAATGGAAGCCATTGCAGAAGACTTATTTAACAATGAGAAGGTGAGAAATGTATGGTATTCTAACAAAACTTGAATAACTGAAGGACATGCCTTAAAAGTCACTCTTTCGTCATATAGGGGAGGCTGCGTGGCGTCGCTGGTTCTCTCCGTGGGCTTCTTACTCAAGTTTAGCAAAGGTAATCTTCTCTTGACTTCATATTTTCTGTTATGGCTAAAGCATAAAACGTCATAGTTACAAATTATGCTGAACTTCCATGCCTCCAAGTGATCTAATAACTTTATTGGTTAACGGTAAGACGGTTACCAATGGTAAATGGTGCTAACTGGTAAATATTCAAAGCAAAAAGGTGAAGAAGTTGAAAAAGAAAATAGAACATTGCGTTGCATATTTCACACTGAAAAAATGTAACAGAGGAAAGTTTGTCAGTTGCTTCTGTTATTCTTGTGTTTTCGGTTTTTGTGGGTTTGGTAGCATGTTTCAATTGTCTATTGTCTGCCTTAGTTTTGTCAAATCTTCTGGTTCTTGTTTGGTGACCTTTGTGTTGAATTCGGTGACTGACGTTCATTTTGTTAGGACTAATGTTTCATCTTCTCTGAACAAACCTCAAGAACTTGACATGGCTATCTTCTTTATTTTCCTTTTTTTCTTTTTTTTTTATTAGTAATTTTTTATTTTCCTTTTTTTTCTTGGCATCTGCTTTCTCTTCCATGCTTCTGCTTGCCTTGTCACCATCTATGCTCAGCAATTTAATTAGTTCTGAAAATGAATGCTATGAAGCTACAGGACCTGGTAACAACAAACATGAGGGCAGGAGCAAGCAGGGAGACTCATAGTCTCACATGCATATAAAGTATCGGATTTTGTTGACTTTTTCCTGCCTGCACCTTCATTTTTTGTTGTCTTTTACCCTCTTCCATGGTTGATTGTAAACTATATATATATATATATATGACTAAACATACATGTCTAGCGCTTCCTCCTCCAGTCTTCTAAAAGATGATTTGGAAAGAAATGGATGTTGGTCTATAATGGATGTTGGAAAGTAACGGTCTGTCTATGTTCTCATTCGAGTCAGCTATGGATTTCACTCTGACAGATTGCAACTTCTTGTAGCACATTTAATCCTCAAGCTTATGAGCACAATGTTTCCATCAGTAAGCGACCCTCACCCTACCTTGTACTAAGCGATACTGGTAAATCTGGAGTGGACAAAGATGGGTAGCATTGCCTTAACAACGTCCTCATCTGTATGCATGCGGCTCGCAATGTGCTTATATGAGAAAATTTTATGGACATACATATAAACTGTACAAGTAAGTTGTTTCTGGTTTCAAGTGTAACTTGAACCTGCTTGTTAGGTCTTAAATTACTTGGTTTGCTATAAAATATGAGCGTAATAATGCTTGAAACATGGTGATATGAGCTCTGCTTGTGTTAAGTTTGGCTTGATTTCCTTTTGAAAACAGGAGGAAATCAAGCCAAACTCAACAGCTTGCATGATCTACAACCATGCCACGACAGCTCCTTTCCAAAGTGGCATAACACTTCTATCCAACCGTTGCCAGAATCTCAAGTTTCGCGACTGAATTAGGAATACATCTTTGTGTTTTGGCTGATGAATATCAAAACATAATTAAATACAGACACGGCCTCCATAGTCAACCTATGCATCGGTCAAAGAAACTAAAAAGGCCTCGTCGACAAATAATAAGCGGTCCCGATCCAAAACTTCAATGGGGCGAGCGCCACCCACATGCATGGTTCTTACTTTCTTCTTCTTGTTTGTTTTTGGTTATTGTCGTGGTTGTTACTTTTTCTTGTTTGTGTCAAATAAAAGAAAGTTCATTTAAGAACATCAACCAACTTGGGGACATTAATTTTCTGTAATTCTCTTTATTAGAGAGAGAGAGAGAGAGAGAGCTTGCATCTTATTAACAATCTATGAATACTGAGCTCGACAGAAAATATTATAGTAAAATGATCTGATGGATAGAATACAGGACGTATAATCTCAAAAAATGAATTACAGGACATGTGTGTATATATATATATATATATTTATAGAGGTGTATGAGAATATTAGAACCTACGTATATGATCATCCTCCACTTATTTTAGGGAAAAGGGAAAAAATAAAACAAATGAAGAATGAAAGAAGTGTGTGTGTGTGTGTGTATATAGAAAATCAAATCAGAATGATCTAAAGCCTAAGCCTGAACTTACAGCTACTGTTCCGAATAGTAATAGCATTATTAGCAGAAAGGCTATCCACCTGCAGTCTGCACCTTACCCTGAACTTTATCTTAAACAGCTTCAACTTCCCTAGCTTTATTCTCACCGGCTGATTAACCCTAAGAGTGAGCGGAATACTTCCCGTCTCTTGCTGCTGCTGCCTGAGCGTGGTCAGCAGCCCACTCGAGTTCTGCGTCTGTCCCGTCAACGGCACGTTCAGAACCGTCGTGTTCCGGTGGCCCTGATAGAACTTTGGCAAAGCCCCTCGGCATAGCTCTCTGCCCGTATACCACACGCCTATGCTGCTCCCGCCCTCATAGTATATTCCGATCTTCTTGTTTGGGTTTCTTGCAGTGATCGTCACGTCGAACGCTGCATATAAGCTATCATCGCTGCTGACATTGAATTGGGTAATTTGCATTTTGTCCACAGAGTACTTGGGAAGCTTTGGTTGGAACGCAAGGAATATTATTCCGACAAGAATACCGATGATGATCAGTTGGAGCAATAGGAGGCATACTGTCCAACACAGGCACTTGCACCAGCAGCTTCTCTTCTTTGGTGGTTTGGAGTACGTCACCGGGATGGTACGCTGGAATGGTGGGTACCGCTGCCCCACGGCCGTCGGATCGCCTCTATCGGATTTGGACGTTCCCCGTGGCACCAACGGAGCTGTCGATGCATGTGGTGCTTCAACATCGTGGACAGGATGGATTCTCTGAGGATCGGCCATTGATTAATGGCTAAATTAATTCGAGAAATATTGTCTTGAGTGATCAGAAGGAACAATCTTTGGTGATCACGAGTACTGAGATTGATCAAGAATAACTAATGAAGAATGAAATGCATGGTTCCTCTGCCTTGTATTAATAAGGGAATTTATTATAATAAACAAATTAAGTCATTTTCAGCTATATAAATAAGTTTCATTCGTATAGTCATGGACGGCGGAAGCATCCTTCTTTTGACTTTTGGTGGTTGATGTGCCGCTTTCATGGAAGTTTTCTACCCGCGTACGTTGGATTCTCAGTTCTCACTCGCTTCTGAATTTGTAGGCCGAAAAGAAATAAAAAAAAATAGGAGCAGTCGTCACAGCATTGCCATAGGTTGTATTTTCAATAAAGCATTACATTATTTGTAATCAGTTTGCGTGTAACGTGAAAATGGTCTTGCTTTTCAAATAATGCGACTTTATTGTCATGAGAACGTTGCGCCTACACGGAGTTTATCATAATTATATATACTCGGTGCTAATTTCTATTTTAAGGCACTGAAAATTAATTCTGATTTCAAACCCACATAATATATATTCTGATTTTTTTAAAATGACGTGTATATATAATATTAATATGAATTAATGTATATATACGCAACCATATCATGACTTGCAAGCAATCATACATCTTACTTAATTATGTATATAATCTACTTTCGTAAAGATTTTACTTACTTTAAGATTCACTTTGTAAAATTTTAAAACAAAAATAATATTAAAAAAATAATATTCTAACAATATTTTATTCAACTCATCTCAAATCACCTCATCTCATCTCAGTATCTAAACGAGCTCTTAAATGATATTACACGTCCCTAAATCAATCGGGCTCACGATGATCATGATGTATATATATAGATCGATCGACGCTTGTTAATCTTTAATTGAATGTGATGATGTAAATTATTAATTAGGAGCTAGATGAGTGATAGGAAAAATATATAGATTTGCACTTGGTTTGTTCTCTTGATCTGATCTTGCCATGATTTTTTATTTCATGATTATTTCCACTATAATTTTAAATGCAGTGCGTGATTTGAAGGATACCTTTTGACTATAATATGCAGATTTGCATGAAACCTGTTCAGATATTCAAAACTAGGCATTTATTTTTTCCAAGCGCGCACTTGTTTGAAAAACTCAAAAGGACCAAGTCAAGTACCAAAGCAAAGTGGACGCACGCTCCAAAGTTGCGAAAGTTTCCTTACGTTTAGAATTGCAAGTTTCATTACTTTTATATATAAATTTGATAATTACAGTGGGTCTAGTTCTTTACTAGTATTTCCAACTCTTGAGTTTGAAAGAGGAACGTTGGAATTTGAAAGATCAGGTGGAGGTGGAGGTGGAGGTGGCGTTGCAGTCAAGTCGTTCATCTACTCTTAACTAAACAATTAATTTTGTCCTTTGGCAGAATGGCGTTCTAGCTTTCAGCTACATCAACATGATCAACATGCATGGGTATGGAGATGCTGCTGATCATGCTCATCTCACGCGTAATAGAAGCTTCCGCCCCATGGAT
>QEOT01003435.1:323707-335016 GCA_003123785.1 Pterocarya stenoptera | reverse complement strand
TAAATTTTTTACTCTCATTTTTTAAAATATGGAAAATAATCATAGTATGATTTTTAAAATATGCCCACCAAATGTTTCTACTCATATATTTTTATTTAAAAAAAACCATTATCTATAAAATATTTTAACTTAAATAATTTAATTACTATTCACAGATATATTTAAATTACCTAGAAGTAATGTAGTGGACAAATTGACTATTTTCCAACGGTACTAATGCTTTTTTTTTAATGTGTAGTGAAGAAATTATAACTTGAGAAAGGGAAGGAATTAAAAATTCCCGACCAATCGTAAGGCGATGGGGGAGTGCCTAAGCCATTATCCGAATTGTATATCAGTCGGCAGAGTATCATTACTCGCATATATGGTATCCTTCAACAGAGCGCCCCATTATCTTCAAGCTGACTAAGCACAGCTTGTTGCACCCAACGCTATTATTAATCATTTATAATTGGGAAGTATAGTATTTGTGACGAATTTTTAAAAAAGAACAAACAGCTCTGATGGACTATACGCTATTTTCCACAACTTTCTACAATGTTATTCTTGAACATGGCTGTGAGATGTCCCCGATTAAAACGCATTGAAGATACGATATTAATTAGAATTAATAACAATATTTCTCTTCTTAAAAAAGCAGTACGTAGTACTAGTCTTCATTATGAATTTGTCATTACAGTCTTCGTAATATACACATCGCAATTATCTTCCATTCGGCTATAAGAAGTATATTTTATTTCATCTAATATCGTCTTATGTTATATTATTTAATTATTATTATAATTTTTTTAAATTTTAAAATAAAATATAATGAATAATTTATTTTTTTTAAATCTAAAAATAATAATGATAATAATAATAATAAATAAATCATATTTTAATAATATTTTATTTAATTTTAAATTTTCATCTCAATTTATCTTATCTCAATTCAGTATCCAAACCGCATTGAGAGTAGAAAGTCTAGGGCTTCGTAATGATTGTATTGAACTATTTCGTATATCTTAATTAATTGATTTCATCAATATAAACTTATCAATATTGACTGGATATTTAATATAATAATTAATACCAAGATGTAAATTCCGAAAGTACTATCACGCAGCAACAGATAATGGCCGGGTCAAAGACCTCATCTCATTTGATTGCATTCCAACTAATTAATTAGTTAACGAGTGGGGTACGAGCCAACTGAAAGATAGATTGTTGCATAACCTTAATATATAATAACAAAGTTGAGGTAGCATTACCTCTCATCCTTGAGAGTTTGGCTTAAGTGGTAAGGATATTAGTCGACTTAGTCGTATACTCCCTCTAAGTTTAAGATTTCAGTCCGAACTTGAAGATTTTTACATTGAATTATTAATCGATATTCACTTATAAAAACTCTTTATTGAAGACCTATACACAATCAAAATTTTATTCTCGAATACCCAAAGCCAAGAAAAAGACAAAAAACCTTGACTAGAACAAGATTATAATAATAGGATAATGTAATAAACAAAACAACAAATTACAAACTAATTTGCAGCTAAAATTCTCCATAAAATGGAAGAATGGTGTAGTGTATATGGTGGATGTTTGTAGATTCAAATTGACATAATTATTTCGATTTAATGGTCATAGAGAATGTTCGAATAAATCATTCACGTCTCATATATTCATATCTTTGATCTATCAGATCGTGCTTGCATGATTCAAATTGACATAATTATTTCGATTTAATGGTCATAGGGAATGTTCGAATAAATCATTCACATCTCATATATTCATATGATCTTTGATCTATCAGATCGTGCTTGCATGATCGCATCTTAGATTACAATTGTAAATTCATAGAAGTAAAGGATCTAGCTATTAGACCGTCTAGCATGTACTGTTGGGCGTACCCTATACTGTATTTATACCTTTTTTTTTTCCTTTTCTTTTCATATAATGTTTTTTAAATAGTTTTGACATTTTAAAAAAATACACAAATATACCAGTAGTCACTTCCTCGACCATTAAAAAAATATGAAAATGTATGAGAAATCAAATTCAAAAGACAAAAACATGGGACAAATTACTATCATTTTACTAGAAGTAAAATATACTTAACAAAATCTCTAAAAGATTATAACACCTGTAAAAGAGTGATGCATGCTCGATCATGTGGAGTAGTTTGCGATCTAGGAGGAGACGATTTTATATGAGGTGAACTAGATTGGGAAGCATAGAATTATAGAAACATGATGTAAACGAGGAAGGGGCCGGGTTAACTATTATTATTTCAAATTTATTATAGAAATATTTTTGGAGGTTGCAACACATCATGAGCATGTAACAATTTAGTATTTTGTGCGGATTGTATAGTAAAATGAAATGTGAATAAAATAATAAAATATTATTTTTTTAATATTATAAATTATTTTAAAATTTTAAATTATTTATTATATTTTATAATAATAAAATAAGATAAGATAAAACATTTTTATTATTAAACGGATACTTAAAAGTCGAAAATGTCGAAGGTGTGTAATTACTAATAATTATTTGTAACGCCCGAGTGGTAATGGACGACAACCTTGGAGTACTGGTGAACAAATTCAATAGCACCGAAGTTAACAACCACCCTAGACTTCTCAAAATGAGTTGTTGTGTTTTAAGTCAGTCCATGAGTATATCATTTTATTATTTAAATTATAAGATTAAGTTTTAAAATTTATTTTTAAAATTAAATTTTATCATATAAATATTTTACTAAATATATTACACACCGACTTAATAATAAAAATTCAAAATATGATGGCTGTAAGGCACTTACTAGTTGGATTTTAAGCTGGAAAAAAGCTCGATGCAGTTGCTGTATGCAAGCGGGATGCAAACGGCTGACGTGGCAAATTAAAAACGACGTCGTTTTCAGTTTTAATATCAGCCCCAATTTTAGCCCTCTCTTCATGAATTTGTTTCGAATCTCTTTTCCACTTCTATGTCTTCAACCCCTCGCCTCTCTGTGTCTTCGACCACTCGCCCCCTTCCTCTCCCAAAGGGCATCCCATTTCGTCTTCACTATTTGGCTTATCCATCAAGAAGCTGACCCGTTGAAGCCCTTTCCTTCCTCCTCAAAGTATATTTTTCTCTCCAGCGAAGCCTCTTTTGTCTCTGTGTTTCGTATTGCAAAACCCCTCCATTTCCCTTCATCCCGACTTCTCGTCTCCCTCGAAGATGACCCCGTAGACCTCCCGAAACCCTTCATTCCTTTGTGTTTCAAAATGCTAAGCTGATTTCCCTTCATCCCGAAACCCTAACCCTAGACTTCTTGAAACCCTTCCTTCCTCTGTGTTTTGAAATGCTAAGACGATATCCCTTCATCCCGAAACCCAAACCCAAACCCTCATCCCGAAACCCTAAGCAGCCCCTTTCCCTCATCCCGAAACTCTAACCCAGCCCCTTTCTCTTCATCTCAGAACCCTAATCCTAGAAGAAGGTGATCAAGGCACAAGGTGGAAGGCAAGTACATATCCTTTTGTATTATGCATTATTTTCTTATTTTGTTATTTGATTTTGTTTTACTTTTCAACTATTTTGGTTAGGAGTTTTTCTGGTGATCATGCTTGGACTAGTGAATGGGTTGTGCATATGGTATACATGCATTGTATGGGTTTTGGATGCTTGGATCATGATTGGACTAGCATATGTGTTGTGATTTGACAAAAAATTTTGGGTTTATGGTTCTTATTTAATCTTCTGTAATGATGGAGTAGTAAGATTATTTAAAGAAAGATGAATTAATTTAACAGTTACCACAAAGCACTTTAATTTACAATCGCCATTATTGAACTGCAAACATCAAGATTCCCATGCTCTCATCTTTAAAGTTAGCAAATGTATTTATGCTAATTAGTGTATATTTGTATGAATTCATGAACTTTATGACTAAATTAATTACTTCAAAAGGGTCACTCTGCCAATCTAATAAGAAGACTGAACACACACACATAAATAGCACAACGAAATAGAATGACATGACCCATCTACTCTAATAGATTTCTGAACAAGACCAAGAATAAGACTCTGTGAGGTTAGAATGAGTATTGAGTATTAAGTAATTTGTCATGTTCCTAAAAAAAACACTCTAGTAAAGTGTCATGTAGGCTGCATGAATTCTTTCATCGAAAAGAAAACACAGGATGTTTATAAATTCACAAAAGTACACCAAAACAAATGAAGTTTTCTCACCCTGATGTAATAGCCTCAAATGTTAGTGAATTACACCCACTTCTACATGATTTTAAGATAGAGAATGTGAGTATCCTGGGGAGAGTACAAAAAACAGGTCGATAAAAAATTATTTCGTATTCTTTGCAAGTTATTATTCTGGAAAAAAAATTAATTGTAATTCAGTTTTTGGAAAAAACTGATTTGTAACTGATGAGCTATTGGGAACTCCTAGAGGATTGGTTTATGTGTGTCTTTTGATATGTGTGCCTTTCCATTGTGATTTTGGTTGAGGTTAGAATGTCGTCTTCTTCATCCTGTGGCAAACGCTTGTGCTTCTGTGAGGTTGAACTTATATTGAGATACTCAAAGACTAAGACAAATCCAGGACGACCCTTCTTAGGGTGTCCAAACTACAACATGAAGGTAACCTTCCATAGCTAATGTAACATGTTTAATAGAATTTCTTAATATAAAGTACATATAATATTTTTTAAATGTGTATGCAAATATTAGGGATCTCCATATTGTAAATATTTTAAGTGGGCAGATAGTAATGAATACATACAACTACAAGAATATGCAAATGAACTGTCAAGGATAGAGGAACAATTGGAGAAGAGACTCTTCGATGTTGAAATCCAAGTAACTGAGCTCTGTAAGATAGTAGATGAAATTAAGAAGAGAGAGATGATGCTATACAGTAGAAATGAGGAGGTTCGAAAAAAAGAGTTGCTGCTTACTGAGAGAGAAGCTGTCCTAAGGCGTTCACGACTACTAAGCCGGGTGAATTTTGGTCTTTTTGTAGTTGTTTGCTGTTATTTAATGACAAGGTAGTGGTTTATGTTAATTAGTTATTAGATTTGTACGTGTGATGTAAGTTACTAGATTTGTAATTATTTGTACTTAGTTACTAGATTTGTATCTCAGGTTATTCTAGGTTTGATTCTACTGCTTGCTAACCCGAAATTGACACTTATTGTAATTCTACTCACTACTGGGTTTCCTGGAAAAAGTCCTATAATTATTGGATGTCTGATCTATTTGTTCCACTGCTTGCTGCAATAATCTTGTTCCAAGTTACACGAAAATGAACCTGTTTGCCTCTTGCTAAATGCATTATCACTTCCTATAAAGACCTGGACATAACTGGCTAGTGGCAATGCACTATCACTTCTCAATGCATGAAACCTGTAACCATGCAGTATCACTACCTGTGCACACGTAAATGAGCTGTGTTATCATTTGCCAATACACTATCTATTACCATGCACACGTAAATGAACATGTTGGCCTAATGGTAATGCATTATCACATCCAAAAATAAATACACCCGTAATAAATACATCTTCCAAAAATAATGTTGAAGGAAATATTGAGCCTTTCTTTCCACATGTTTCTGAATATATAATAATTACAAAAATCTGATTTGGGAATACTATCACTTTTCAAGCTTTTGGAATGTAATATAATTGGAAAACCCATCACTCGCCAAGCTTGCTTCCCACACAAAATATAATCCAATAAGCTTTCTTCTTACAAAATTAATTACAAGACAAATCCCTTGCCAACGTCGCTTTAGATAAAAATTCAACCTTCTTGCACCGGTTGTGAACCATCAGAACCCAGGGAGGCCCGGTTGTCAACCATCCAATCCCAAAAAATCTGCTAGGATTCATATGCAAACATTAATGTTATCAAATATGTTGTCTAAATGTCAACAAATATTAGATACTAAAGTTTAGAAATGTTACACTTTCTTGGCTACCAATTACTGTTTCTCGGTTCTGGGTTCCACTACTTCCAAATATTGAGCTGGGTTGTACAGGCTGTTTATATGTAACAAAATTATTAGTTCGTTTTAAAGGTAGGACTTGCCTATCTCAACTTTCTACATGATTAGCCTTACAAAATATTGACCAATAATGATGGGGACTTTTATCATTGTTTGATTTAAAAATAGATATATTTCTTATACCTGCACTTCTCCAAGATTGGTGATATCCACTTCTGATGGCCCAAATAAATTCTTGCGCATGCCCATTACTGGTGTATCCCCTTCTGGTGTATCTCCTTCTCGCTAATAATAAAGGAAGTAGTTACTTACCAAGCTAATAATAAAGTAGTAAAATATTCTTTTTTTGTGAATTAACATTATAAATCTAATGCTCAACGAAATGTTACACTTTTTTTATTCTCTCAATGTTAAAACATTCACCTGTTTGCGTTTCTCTTTAATTTGTGCTTTCTTTTGTTTGGTTTTAACCTTTCTCATGTCTATCTCCATCCTTGATTCTCGCCTCATAGATGGGGGTCTTCCTTTCCTTCTAACAATAAGTGGACTCTTCTTGTTGGGTACTACCAATTGCGGTTTTGTCCTCTGTCATCAAAGCAGCATTCGAACATGTTATGAGCAACGATACCAAATCGACATTAGCATGTTATAACAAACTGAACATGATTAATAGATTTTAAAATTCATCGTCTTTGAACCTGTTTGTGTCAAAGATAAGTTGCGTGTTTGCTCGCGATAACATTCAGTCATTTCTTGGATTCTCTTCTTTGCATCTTTGAATTGCTCATTTGAATCCGCTGCATAAGTTATCATCCCATAACACATATTCAAAAGTATTGAATATCTATTACCATTTGGCCTCTGATCCCCTGCGTCATAACTACTGCGAATTAACATGTATTTCCTCTTGATGTTCTTTCTCCATCGGTCTAGAATGTACTGGTCTGGCAATGATTTTATACCGTTAGATTTGAATACAGACAAAATATGCTTACACAATATCCCCCTCATTTGGAATAAGCCACATGAACACTTAGCATCGCAGTCTTCCTCATTAAAGTCCACTGAATATGTAACCACTCTAGTGAACTCCTCAATATAAACTCCATCTTCTACCAAATAAGTCTTCATTACACCATCCGATGTAAGTAGAGATGGATCCAAATTGAGCACACCAATTACTTGCTGCTGGACTTCCCTAAATTAGCGTTAGTGTACAACTCTTGAAATTTCTTCTCAATAGGAGATCTAGATATGCAGGGAATGACCTGGCTAAATGACTGAAATTTCGCATGATTTTCATTCTCAATTTTCTTTCTCAGCGCACTGTCAAATTGGTCGACAAACTCCTTCAAGTTTGTCTTTGAATGAACATAACTATAAAAAAAAAAGCATTCATACTTTCACTGCGCTGGATTGTACTCATTTCAGCCCAGAAGTACTATTTTAAAAATACCGGTATCCAATGCTCACGCTCCGCATATAAACTTTTCAACTACGCATTTTCATGTAAGTCGTATGTGTTAATAAACCCGGCCTAACAATTCTCAAACTCCTCAATAGTCTATGTGTCGTACACACATTTCATCAGTTGAGTTTTCAACCCACTTCTGTAGGCAGTATATGACCCAAGCTTCTCAGGGACTTTCTTCAATATATGCCACATGCATAATCTATGTCGAGTTTCTAGAAAGGTAACAGCAATTTCATTTTTCATTGCTCGGTCTTGATCAGTAATAATAGCCTTTGGAGCTATACCGTCCATACATTGCAACCAGGTTTAGAATAGCCATATAAAAGTCTCCGTGTCCTCATTAGAAATCAACCCAGCTCCCAAAAGAATCGACTGCCCATGGTGATTTACACCAACAAATGGTGCAAAAGGCATCCCATACCTATTTGTCAGATATGTGGTGTCGAATGTAACTACATTACCAAAATACTGGTAGGTTGCCCGACTTCGTGGATCTACCCAGAAAATATTTTTTAACCTTCCATCATCATCTAAATCCATCAATGCAAAAAATCCGTTATTCTTGTACTGCATCCTTATATAATAATCTCGAAGTGCTCCAGTACCACCTGCACCAAGTGGTAGATGTCATGCTTTGTCAATGTAGTTGCAACAATCTTTTTCAAAAAATGGGAGGTTTTCAAAGCCGCCTGCACCAATGACAAGAGATCCATAACTCTTATTCAATTGGATTCCAGCTAAGTTGTTTGTGTCTAGGACTCTTTTCACAGTCTCACTCACTTCTCTGTTATATAAAAAAAAAGCGGGATTTCATTGGGCTGAGACCGTGATTATGTGTATTATGGACGGTTGTCAACCTCATCTTTCCTTCCACTCTTAAGGCATTAATCATTGCCTTACAGTCCGTTTTTCCCGTCGGACGTGGGTTGGCGACATTTGAACTCTTGGTCTGGGCCTTCCCTCCCCGTGCACAACCAATGGTGACATATCTGACACTTTGATCATTTGACCTCTCACTCCTTTGTGTCATCACCCAAAACCCGTATTTTTTAGTATAATGTTTATAATAGCTCAACAAATCTTCAAACGAATTGAACTCTATCCCCGACCTTGGCTCCTCAATGATATCATCACCATCCAACGATGGCACTGCTCGTGGTGTACCAGGAGTGCCATCGTCAGTTTCCCGTTCATCTAGCCTATCTGACAAAATTTCTTTATCAACTCTAGTAGAAGTACACGGCGCTTCAATTTCCACACAATCGGATCTATCTTCTTGGCTAACTCTTGCGTTTGTTGTGGAGCTTATAGCGATAAATGGCCTCGGAGGTCCCATCCCATATTGAAATAGGTAACCAAGGTTTCACTTAAAACAAAAAACCAAAAACATTTAAACTGCTTCAACAATAATTAAGTTATAACTAAAATACAACTAATACAATTAAACGATAAAAACAAAGTTGAAAAACCACCTGAATGTTGCTGGGATTTTTGTTGCCATCTGGATATGGTAGGAAAGCTAGTGACCATGCAGGCACTGGTCCAAAATAACCATGCATGTAATTTGGATAGTTTAGTAGACCAGTTTGAGGGATTTCCTAACATAAAAATAATAATAATAATTAGGATGCTAAACATTTAATTGCAATACATTTTTTAATTATGAAATGACATACTAAGTTTGAGGGATTTGAGTTAGATGGTGTTAGCGAAGATAGGTGTTCTTCTCCTTTTCCCATGCCCTGTTCAAGTTGTTCAATATCCAAGGTCAATACTTATCTTATTTACATAAGAGGCAAATACACAAAAATTAAAATAAAATAAAAAACACATTTCAAGCAATCATTTTCTCTATACAATGATTGTGAACACCTCTTCATTTAAGTAAAATGTTTTTTGTCTTCTATCTAAATAGGTGAGATCAATATATTTATGCTTTTAATCCAGTAATTTTAAATGAACCTGTTATTTGTTATCTAGCTGCTTTGTTTTTTCAGATTTTTGCATCTCTTTCTTCTTCTCCCTACTTGGACTTCAATTTAAATAAGATTCCATCACTGGTCAAGGATTTATTTAAAATGCTTATAGCTAGCTCATGCCCCGAGCACATGTCTACTTGATTCGTGGATTGTGAAAATCAAAACCCTTGATATTTAATGTTGGCCCAAATACTCTCATAAAGTCATCATGCATGTCAAAAATCAAATCCTAATATGTTTTCAATTAGCTTGATACTCAGTCAGCATGATAGACAAACTATCAAAAGAGCTACCAATTACCTAGACCCACCCCAAAACTACCAAATACAGAAACATGTTTCATTTTTGTTTCAAAATGGGACGTTACACTGCAAACCAAAATATATTTGTTTTGCTCTAACATAAATCTCAAAAATTGTGGCATGAACAGTTTGCTTTCACAAATTGAAGAACATCTAATGTGTGCAAACGTTAAAACAACAAACAAACTGCAGATTGAAGAACATCCAAGATTGATGGTCTGGCGATGGTATGGGGGATGAAGATGACCCACGAAAATGACCCACGAAGTTTACCTGAGCTGATGCTGGCCCACAAAGTTGACCCGAGCTGATGCTGGCCCACGGACCTAACCCAACCGAAGCCCACAAACTCACCCAAACCAAGCCCACCAGATCGGCACTGGGTTGACCCACCCAACGCAAACCCACCCCAATCGTACCCACACGAGGAATCGAAACCCGTTTTTGGAGTTTTTCTATGCACAGTTTCACGATGAATTTTCTTTTCTCTTGCGCAGGTTCTTCGGTCTCAGAAGTGGGAAGAAATGGTCATGGGTTTTCGAAATCTCAGTTTTCGTTTTTTTTTTTTAAATATTAGCTGACGTGGCATGCCACGTCAGCCGATTGCATAGCATCTGCATAAGACGACTGTGCATAGAAGAACTCTTTAAGCTGAGTTGGATACGAGTTTTTTTTTTTTAATTTTATATAATTTTCTGATTTAAACAATTTATACAAATTAGATAGAGATAAATAGTAGATATAGTATGCAAACTTCAAAATCCAGAAAGCTATAAAGAATCTCAATCTTTTGGGTTATCAACTGTTGAAAGAGAGGAAATGTTATAACTGGGGAAGCTTTGAAGCTATTAAACTGCCTCGTATGTTTTTGTATATAAGATGAAATGAATTGATATGAAAGTTAAATAAAATATTGTTAGAATATATATTTTTAATATTATTTTTATTTTGAGATTTGAAAAAATTGAATTATTTATTAATTTTATATAAAAACTTGAAAAAATTGTAATCGATAAAATAAAATGAATTGAAAAGAATTGTGAAAACAAACAATACCAATTAAGGACTTTTCTGTACGGAATACGGATGTGTTGGCATCCCAACCCAACACACTCACAGTCCTGCAATTGTATATGGGCCCAACAGAAGTCCATCACTTTGGAACCGAAGTGAATGGTGTATACACAACAGAAGCTCAACGCGTGTTTTCTTGAAAACATTTAAGAAAATAAAAACAACTCGGGCCTCCCTACACCATAGAACCCAAAATCACATAAAATAATATTAAATTATGTTTTGAGGTGAAAATGAAAAATTTTATCTCTATCTAATATCATTTCATCTTATTATTATATTTTTTTAAAATTTTTATATAAAATATAATAAAGAATTCAACTTTTTCAAATTCTAATTCAACTTTTTCAAATTCAAAATAATAATAATATTAAAAAATAATATTTTAAACTTTCATCTTAATATTATTTATAAAATTTTTAAAAATTCTCATCTTATCTCAACATCCAAACCTAATAGAGAGAGTGAGAAGGTTTTTTTTTTTTTTT
>QEOT01003435.1:303986-321290 GCA_003123785.1 Pterocarya stenoptera | reverse complement strand
GGGGGGGGGGGGGGGGGAGGAATGAAGAATTCAACCATAGTACAGTTGTAAAAATTCCGTCTATAGATTGAAACTGTTTCTTCCATAGTACAGTTAGGAAGAATTCAACCATCAGTATGTAGTTCAATTGCACTCAACCTGTCAAATGATGTTGAGAAGCTGCGAGATTTGAAGGCCTTTTGTTTTGGAAAATTATATCTTGCATACTTGAACCATCGTTGTTTTCTCAATTTGCACTGCACTCTAACCTACTCAAATGCCAATTCGCATCATAAATTATTAAGTTTTGGCCATTTTCACTTCTAGTTAGATTTAGTCATTAAGACTGTGCCATGTGTTTTAGATTTCATCGACCTAAATGGTTAGATCTTGAATTATGGTGTAGTAATTTAGAGCATAAATTTACAGTTTTGGTAGTTTATGGTAAAACTTGGGTAAATGATGACCGTTTGAGGGCGTGAAAGAAAATTCCGTCCCATCCCGAAAATGCAGATTTCATTGTTTAATATTTATGCTGGTTGAGTTGGTCAATCCCTGCCCAGTTACTTGAAGGGTGTACTTCCTTGGTCAGAAGTTTTAGCTTTTGAGATGAAGGGTGTACTTCCTTGGTAAGAGGCTTACTACCGTGTGTGCAACAATGATAAATGTCATTAGGAAGAGGGCGTAGAGTTTCAAGGAATGTCAATCCACTTTGTAATGAAAGTATTACCTCTAAATTTGCCGTCATTCTCGATGAAAATCTCCTACAATTTTCTATTCGGGTTTACATGCTGCGTTTATTCGTTTCTACTTGCACAAACTGGTTGTAAGAAGAAAATTATTGGGAATAAACATTCCTGTAATTTTTTATTTGAATTATGCACCCTATCACACATATTTTATACACGTGTTGTATGTACATTTACTTGATTATTTTGTACATAAAACAAATAATACCCTGTATTTTACTTTACCTTTACTTTTACTTTGTACAGTTGATTCAGATCAATAAAATTATTTTCACAATTTCTCTCAACATTTGAGAACCTTCCTCTCCTAGGTTTTATCTTTACATGGTATCAGACGTATTTTTCCATGGTGTTGACTCCCAAATCTATCTCTGAGGATGCTATGAGTCTGTTCTTTTTTCATCCTAGTGAAAATCATGTTCTTCTTCTTGTTACTCAGCCTCTCGTCAGCGATAACTACCATACTTGGTGTCGTTCTATGACCATGGCTCTTTAGGCGAAGAACAAGCTAGGTTTTGTTGATGGTTCTATTCTCAAGCCTTTGGATTTTAATGATCCTCTTCTCTCATCGTGGCTTCGCTGTAATAATATGGTGATCTCTTGGTTTTTAAACTCTGTTTCCTCTGATATCTCTGCTAGCATTTTGTATATCACTACTGCGAATGAGATTTGGCTATATCTAAAGGAATGTTTCTCTCAAAATAACAGTCCTCATATATTTCAACTATATAAATCTATCTCTGCTCTCTCTCAAGCGAAGCTTTTGGTGAGTACCTATTTTACTTACCTAAAGGCTCTTTGGGATGAGTTTACAAGCTTGTTCCCACTTGTTCTTGTTGAAGTGTATATACGTTGAACTCTTATGTTCAACATGAGCACGTTTTACAGTTTTTAATGGGATTGAATGAATAATTTTCTTCTGCTCGTGCTCAGATCATGTTATGGGGCCCTTGCCCCCCTCTTAACAAAGTATCCTCTCTCATTTTACAAGAAGAACAACATCGAGAAATTTATGTTCCTCTTCCATCTATGGATTCACATGTGTTTGTTTCTAAGAGTGATGGAGCCAGATCTATTAAATCCTTCTCCAAGAAGGAAAGACTAGTTGTAAACATTGTGGAATCACTGGTCATGTGATTAAGAAATGTTATAAGCTGCATGGATGTCAACCGAGTTATAAACCAAAGCCGAAACAACAGTTTGTGGCCAATCAAGTTGTTCTTAATGACAACCATTCCTCGACTGCCCTTTCTCTTTAACTGAGCCTCAGTATCAACAACTCTTGTCTATGCTTCATCTTCCAAACACTTCTGATGAATTTTCTCATACTGTTAATGCAGTACTTTGAATTTACATTTTCTGGTACATCTTTACCTCACAATAATAGTCATTATGTTTCTCTTCCACTACATCTGATTTATTTGATTCTAATTGTTGGACTTTGTTTTTTATAAGTAAACAAGTATAATTAATTCAAGAATGGGCAACAACTGTCAATTACAAAATCAATATGCCCTATCTACGTAGGCGCATTAGAAACAAAGAAATCATGAAGGTTTATGCCATTAAAGTCCACAGCAATAGCCCAAGTACAAAGAGTCCTAAAAAAGAAAATTTTTAGCTCCACCATAGATCTCTCTTTGTCTTCAAATGTCCTCTCATTGCGCTCATGCCACAAGCACCACATAATACATATAGGGATCATCTTCCAAACCGTTTTGATCTGTCGCACACCTAGAATAGAGGTCCAACACGCCAATATATCCACCAGGGTTTTTGGCATAACCCACACTAGGTCCATTCTTTTAAACACCTTATCTCAGAGAGCCTTGGCTACCACACAATGTAAAAGTAAATGATTCACTGATTCACTCCTCTTTTACACATACAACACCAGTCTGCAATGATTATCCTCCTCTTTCTCAGATTATCAGTAGTGAGAATCTTGCCTAAGAACGTTGTCCACACAAAGAATGAAGCTTTGGGAGGAGGAGCCTTGTGTCGCCAAAGCCTTCTCCAGGGAAACTGTATCTCAGGAACTTGTGTGAGTACCTTATAAACAGAATGAACAGTGAACAACTCTCTCCCTGCAAGACTCCACCACAAACCATCGGCATGCTGGATATTTGGACGACAAGAATACAAGGGACTATAAAAATCTACAAAACTCCCCATCTCCCAATCCTGTGTTGCTCGGTTGAAATTGATGTTCAATGAATACTCCTTCCTGAGATTCCCATAACCTCCACCACTGTGGCATTTTTGGCACTTGCGATCAAGAAAAGTATAGGAAACAAATCTTGTAGAGCACTGTTACCACACCAAGCATCCTTCCAAAATCTAATCTTGGAGCCTATACCCAATTGAAACCTAGTGTGATGATAGAAGACCTCCCACCCTCTTCTAATATGTTTCCATAGCCCCATTCCATAGGCCCCTTTAACTTCTCTAGTACACCATCCCTCCCCTAAACCACCATATTTGTTCTCGATCACAGTTTTCTATAAGGCTTTTGGTTCTTTGATATATCGCCACAACTATTTGTCAAGTAACACTTGATTAAACAACCTCAAATTTCTAATACCCAAACCGCCACTAGAGATAGGACGGCACACCATCTCCCACTTGACTGGATGGAATTTAAACTCTTCTCCTAAGCCACCCCACAGAAAATCTCTCTGTAGCTTCTCAAGTCGACCTGCCACGCTTGTCGGTATATGGAATAAGGATAAGAAATAAGTGAGTAGATTAGAAGGTGTACTTTTGATCAATGTAATCCGGCCCTCTTTCGACAAGTACATTCTCTTCCACCCTACCAGTCTCCTCTCTATTTTTTCAATCACTATATAGCAAATCGAGCACGCCCTTGAAGCTATACCCAACGGTAGTCCCAGGTATGTCATAGGAAGATATGCTACCTTGCAACCCAGTGTGCCAGCCAACTCCTGTATATTCTGAACGTCTCCAATCGGCACTAACTCAGATTTATCATAGTTCACTTTTATGCCAGACATTACTTCAAAACAAAGTAGCAACGCCTTCATAGCTCGCAACTAGTCTTGATCGGCCTCGCACATAATAAACATATCATCTGCAAACAGCAAATGAGAAATAATAGTAATACCCCTACTCAGAGATCCAATCTGGAAACCACTAACAAACCCATTAGCCAACAAAGCCGAGATCATCCTATTTAGTGCCTCCATAACAATAAAAAAAAAGTAAAGGAGATAACGGATCCCCTTATCTCAAACCACGAGAGCTCGGGAAGAAACCCTCTTGGCTACCATTGATCAACACAGAGAACCTTACCGTGGATATACACCAGCTGATCCAAGACCTCCACCTTTCTCCAAACCCACACCTACCCAATAGATATATAAGAAAATCCCAATTAACATGATCATACACCTTTTCCATATTTAACTTCCACATAATCCCTGAGTTGTTAGCCTTCAGTCTACTGTTCAAACATTCATTGGCAATTAGAACCACATCAAGGATTTGTTTACCCTTAACAAAAGCATTTTGAGGCTTAGTAACAATCTTCCCCAAAACCTCACTTAACCGATTAGTAAACACTTTTGAAATAATCTTTTATACTCCATTCACTAAGCTAATAGGCCGAAAATCTGTGATCTCAATAGCCCAATCCTTTTTCGGGATTAATGCAAGGAAGTTGGTGTTAAGACTTTTCTCAAATTTCTCAACCAAGAACAACTCCTGAAACACTTTCAATAGATCTTCTTTAATCACCTCCCAACATTCTTGGAAGAAGCCCATAGAGAAACCATCAGGTCCGGGAGCCTTATCTTTTACTATTTTCCTTACTACATCATACACCTCTTCCTCCTCGAAAACCCTCTCTTTCCTAGCTACATCTCCCGGCTCAATAGTTTCAAAAATCAATTTATCAAGAGTAGGCCTCTACCCCACCTGCTTAGTAAGGAGCTTTTCAAAGAAATCAACCACATGATCTTGAATAACCTCTACTTCTCTGCACTCCACACTCTCAATGTTATTATTTCTTTTAAGTGAGTTTGCAATTCTATGGAAGAACTTTGTGCTCCGATCCCCTTCCTTAGACCAAAGTGCTCTTGACATCTAGCGCCATGGCATTTCCTCTTGTAAGATTATCCTCTTAAGATCTATGACCAGCAAAGTTTTCTATGCTTGCTCTTCCTCAGTAAATGGCCTCCCCTCTTGTAGTCTTTCTAAATCCTGTATTTCCATCCACTTGGTATTTTTGTTCTCCTCTACATTTTTGAAAGACTGTTTCTTCCACTCCTTTAAGTCTCTTTTTAAAGCTTTCAGTTTGTTCGCAAAAATGAAACTGGGTGTACCCTCGAAATGATACGAAATCCACCATTGTTTGACCCTCTCCACAAAACCTTCTGATTTCAACCACATGTTCTCAAACTTAAAGTACTGTCTACCACTATGAATGCCTCCACAATCAAGCAAAATAGACCAATGATTCGAAGCTAAGCGTACCAAATGCTTTTGCCATACGTCCAAAAAATCGTTTTCCCACTCAGGTGAAATTAAGAAACAATCCAAGCGAGATCAGGTTTGATTATTCGACCATGTGGCAGGGCCCCCTACAAATGGAAGGTCTATCAAGTTCAAGTCAAAGATACACTCTGAGAACTCCAAACTTGATGGCCTCAATCTTCTACTTCCGAAGGTTTCACTTTGGAATATAACAACATTGAAATCACCCTCAATACAGCAAGGAAGCTCCCACCAACTATGTACCCCTTCTAGCTCATCCTACAATAATCTTTTGCCGACGTCTAAATTTGGCCCGTAAACACCTGCAAAAGCCCACAAGAAACCATCAGACACACATTTAAAAGAGCACGCTACCATATATCTCCCTATATAATCCTCCACTTTCTCCACCACACGCCTATTCCACATCTCCACAACTCATTCCGATGTCCTTAAAGAGAGCATGTATACCCAATCTACATAATTACTACTCCATAAATTCCGCACAATCTTCCTATTGATCATCTTCAGCTTCGTCTCCTGTAAGCATACAATGTCCGCTTTCCACTTACGAAGCAAGTGCTGAATCTGAAGATGCTTCTCTACCTCGTTAAGGTCCCGGACATTCCAAGATACAATCTTGGGTTTCATTGAGGAACAGCCAGTCCCTTCACTTTTACCCTATTCCTACTGGAGCTACCCTCCGACTTCATCGACCACATTAATCTTTTAATCTCCTGACTTTTCTTCGAGTCCCCCTTCTTTTTTTGTTGATGTCTGGCTTCCATAGCAGTTAACAAGGCTATGAGTTGCTCTTCATACCCCTCACACTCAATCCCCACAAAATGTTGGATCTCTTTCACTTTATGTACTACCCAATCTAAAGCTTGGTCTGGAAAACAGTAGTTCAACAGGATAGGATTCCCCATCCTGTTGTTTTGGAAGTTCTGAAACTCTTTCCCCACTGAAATCTCATCTAGACCGCAAGCCTCAGGGAGGAATAATTAGTCCTACACAGAACGCATAAGGTCGTCCGAATCTTCATCTTCCTTAGCCAACTCAAAATCCTCAAAAGGTTTGACAGATAGTTCCGTCGAAGCCAAATCCACCCCACCACCATTCGTTGGCGAGTTTTGAGCCTCATTCGAAGAGAAAAACGAGATCCAAGCTCCACCAATGCTGTTTGCGCACAGTACACCGAAAGTACCTCATCGGCGGCCTCCTCTACCTCCGTTGGCGATGTTTGTGCAACCGCCACCTGAAACTTCACTATCGGCATGCTATTCGGCATGAAGCCGAGAGTGTGCAACTCAGAGATGGAAAAACTGGGCTAGGGCTCTCGACGCTGGGTATTACTACCTTAGGTTGAATTTCCCCGGGCCCATGCCCACGACATTGGGCCCTGGGCTAAGACGGCACAGCCCCATCAACAAGAGCCGAAACCATCTGCGATTTGGGCCCAGAAGGCCCACCAACCTTACGCCAACCAGCCCACCCCTTTCCCCTTTTATCTTTCTATTGGGCCTTTTTCTAGGCTTTACTAGGCCCATCACCCATAACCTTCTTTTTTCCTTTTAAGCTTCCCGTATCATCACCTTCCTTAAACAAACCGACAAAAGCCACGATCTCAGCTATACCCCTCTACAGAAAACGTAGTTGCCCTTGCATCTCCAGCAACATCCTTCGGACCTCCCATGTCTCTTGACATGCCGTAGAACTCCTGCCATAGGAGTGGCTCGACGCAACATACGGCTTCGATGGAACTTCACGATGCAAATGCCCCTGCCCCCTGTCAGAGCCTCTCACACCGCCATTACGTTTCCTTCCAACGTTAGGCATCGTTGGAGAGAGAACCTCCTTATACGACCGAGAATGGTGCCTCAACGCCCTTTTACCATAACTCTGTTGACCTCCACCAGGGAAACCACCCACATTAGTAACCTCCTTCCCTCGCTCTAATAGCACCTCCTGCATCTTCCTCCAACCCTAACCATTCTCTCCTTCTGGAATGCATAAGACATTCCTCCTGCCCTTGGTTATACTCAGAAACTTCAAGATATCTCCCTTTGCGATTTGAGCAGCGTTGAGCAATAAAACTACAATATCCTTCTCTAGTTGCCGAATGCACCTCCTTCTTCCCCCTTCTTAAGCTCTCCTCTAACACCTTCCCAAGCCACTGTGTTGAAGATGGTCCCAGCATCATCGCATATTCTGTCTTCCAGCTTCTCTTGGTAATTCGAATCAATCCACCACCAATTTTTGACAGAGTAAAACACTTGGATTCAATCAACACCTTTATAGGACAACCCATCTTAACCATTGCAAAAACTTAAAAACCAGTTAACGTATCAACATTAACGAGGAGAAATGTTACAAGAAGCAAAGAGAAGAATGTTACAAGAAGGGGAATTTTTTCTCTTTTTAATTTTTTAATTGTTGGATTCTTGATACAAGAGCCACAAATCATATGGTCCCTTATGTCGATTGTTTTTTCACTATTACTAATATTGTACATTCTTCTGTTAAGCTTCCTAATCGTTAATCTGTATTTATTACACATATTGGCTCTGTTCATATTTCTTAACATATTGTTTTACATGGTGTTCTATGTGTACCTTCATTCACATTCAAATTAATTTCTATCAGCAAATTTACTCAGACACTCACTTGCTGTTTTTTGTTTTCATCTGACCTTTGTTTTATTTAGGACCTAACCCATTGGAGGCTGGTTGGAGTGGATAGACAACAATGAGGACTTTATATACTGCAGCAACCAAGCTCTTCTCTTTCTAAACCTCGGTTTTTTCTTGTTTCATATAATGCGTGTTTTCTTAATAATTTGTTTTCACATGCTTGTTTTGTAACATCCAAATGCTCGTTGTTTGAGTTTTGACATAATAGACTGGATCATCCTTTTACTTCGACGATGTTGTTTGTGAATAAAGTTTTTCCAAATTTGACTGTCCCAAGCAACCCTTGTATGGCTTGCCCATAGCTTAAAAAAAAAAAAAACATTTTCCTAATAATGTTCATCTATTTGATGCTTATTTTGATCTTGTTCATTGTGATGTTTGGGGGTTATATTATGTTTCTACTGTTGAAGGTTATACATATTTTTTTATTATTGTTGATGATTCGACTAGTTCCACATGGGTTTATCTTTTTTGTTGGAAACTTTCCAAATTTATCCAGTCAACTCTCCTGGGATTATAGGAGAAATTTATGTAATTATGTAAATATTCTTAGGAGATATTCTATGAGATTTGTTAGCAATTGTCATTCTTTCATTTGTTATTCTTTCATTTATTATCATTTCCTTTTAGTTTATCCTTGTAGTCTATAAGACATACGGATTGTACCTTATTTTAAAAAATAATAAATACTATTTCAATTCTTCTCCACTTCTAGATGGTATCAAGAGCCTGGTTTTCTTTTCCTTTCGACACTCATAGCCTTAAAACCTAGGCCTTATTGCCTTAACCTTGTTCAACCTCCATTATGTCTGAAATTTCTGAGACTTCAACCATGGCCAGACTTGAACCTGTGGTCAACACCAAAACTAAAACCAAAGTAGCCCATACCAAACCCCATTCAATCCAAATCACAAATATCCATCTCAATGAAGCCAACTTCTTGAGATGGTCTCAGTCAATTCGAATGTATATCCGCGAGAGAGGTAAGATTGGGTACCTTACTGGTGAAACCAAGGCCCCTGACAGAGCAGATTCGTCATATGCTATATGGGATGCTGAAAATTCCATGATTATGACTTGGCTTGTGAATGCAATGGATGAAGATATTAGCACGAGTTGGATGTGAATAATGTTTTTTTAAACCACAAATCTCATTTTGAACTTTTGTTTAAGTCCTCTCCTTCATATGATAATTTAAGGACATTTGATTGCTTATGTTTTGCCTCCACTCTACAAAGATCTGCACCAAGTTTGATTTTAAAGCTCATAAGAGTGTTTTCCTTGGATATCCTTTTGGAATCAAAGGATATAAACTTCTTGATCTTAAAACAAATCAATGTTTTGTTTTCTAGACATGTTGTTTTTCATGAACATATTTTTCTTTTTATTTCTCAAAATTCTTCCTCTCCTTTTATCGCTTCCTTCTACCATATATCTTCCCTTTCCTTGTGCATCTTCAACATTATATTTATTACTTGTGCCTTCAACAATGTCTTCTTATGATAATTCATCTAGTAATCATTCATCATTAGATCATTCATTTCCTACTCATTCTTCTACTGTTCACCTTGTCACCTCACCAATAACATCTGAAATTCCTCGAAGATCCACTCAAATCAGAAGAGTACCTGGTTACTTGCAAAATTTTTACTGCAATTCTTCTTCTTCTGCACACTCTACATCAGATCCTACTACAGGTTTCTTTTCTTTTCCTCTCTCACACACCAAGTATGATATTTCCAATTTTTCTCTCTTATGCTTGTCTTTCTTCTACTTATAAATCTTTTGCCTTGTCCATTACTGCTGATATTGAACCTGAATTCTATCGTCAAGTAGTCAAGCACTCTTATTGGAGATATGCTATGACTGCTGAGATTATAGCCTTGGAAAATAATAATACATGGTCTGGTATTTCCTTACCTCCTGACAAAAAACCCATAGGTTGTAAATGGATTTACAAAATTAAGTATCGTGTTGATGGTTCCATAGAGCGTTACAAGACAAGGTTGGTTGCTAAGGGTTATGCCCAAAAGGAAGGTTTGGATTATTCAGAGACTTTTTTCTCCAGTAGCTAAAATGGCTATTGTTAGAATATTACTAGCTATTGCTGCTGTTAAAGGTTAACATCTTACATAATTTGATGTTAATAATGTCTTTTTACATGGAGATGTATATGAAGAAGTGTATATGAAATTACCTCTTGGATTCCGTGTTAAAGGGGGGTCCAAGGTTTGTAAGTTGAACAAATTACTTTATGGTTTGAAACAAGTCTCACGCCAATGGTTTTCAAAATTTTCAGCTTTCATTGAGTTGGGGTTTGTGCAATCTTTTTACATAGGGATTTATCTGAAGAAGTGTATATGAAATTACCTCATAGATTCCATGTTAAAAGGGGGGTCCAAGGTTTGTAAGTTGAACAAATCACTTTATGGTTTGAAACAAGCTTCACACCAGTGGTTTTCAAAGTTTTCAGCTTTTATTCTTAAGCTTGTGCAATCCAAAGCTAATTATTCACTTTTTACCAAGTCCAAGGGTTCATCTTTCATTGCACTTCTTGTTTATATTAATGATATTCTCATAGCTAGTAATTATTTGAAATCTGTGGAGCACTTGAAGTCTTTGCTTGATGATAAGTTCAAGCTTAAGGATCTTAGTTAGCTCAAATATTTTCTTAGATTGGAAGTAACTCTGTCTTCAGATGACATTTCTCTATGTTAAAGAAAGTATTCTTTAGAGATTCTTCAAAATGTTGGTTTTCTTGCATCTAAACCTGTCTCTTTTCCCATGGAGCAGAATGTAAAGTTGAGTAAAGAAGAAGGAGATTTATTGCTTGATCCTACTGTCTATCATAGACTTGTAAGTAGACTTCTTTACCTTACATTGACACGGCCAGACTTATCTTACTCTGTGTATAGGCTGAATCAATATATGGCTTAGTCAAGACAACCTCATCTAACAACAGCTTATAGAATTTTAGAGTATATAAAGAGTACTCCTGGTAATGGTCTCTTATTTTTAGCTGCTAATTCTTTATCCATTAAGACCTTTGCAGCTTCAAATTGGGCTTCTTGCCTTGACAATCTTCATTCGACAAGTGGTTATTGTATTTTTCTTGGGGATTCTTTGGTTTCCTGGAAGACCAAGAAGCAATCTCTTGTTCTTCAGCAGAAGCTGAATATCGTTCAATGACATCTACTACCTGTGAAATTATCTAGTTACTTACTCTTCTATCTGATTTTGGTATATCACATCCTAACAGGACTCAATTGTTCTGTGATAGTCAGGCTGCTTTGCACAACGCTGCCAATCCAGTGTTTCATGAAAGGGCAAAGCATATTGAGTTGGACTGCCATTTCATCTGTGACAAAATTCAAGTAGGGATCATCAAGACTTTTCATTTGCCTTCTCATCACCAACTTGTTGATGTTTTGACCAAGCCTCTTGGTCATCAAGAGTTTCAACACTTAATCACCAAGATGTGTTTACTCACCATCTTGAATGTAGATATCACACATTTTATACACGTGTCATATCAATATGTACTTTTGCTTGATTATTTTGTACATAATATAAATACCCCTGTATTTTACTTTAGCTGTACTTTTACTTTGTACAGTTGATTCACTTCAATAAAATCATTTTCACAATTTCTCTCAACATTCGAGAATCTTCCACTCCTAGGGTTTCATCTTTACACACTCCATGACTCAGAAATATTTGATCACTTTCGATGGCAACTGCATTTCATGATTCAATAGAAGTGGTGATGAATATGGTTGCAGGGTAAATTAATACCATAAAATTGTGATCGAAAAATTCAAGATTCAAAAATATTAATTAGTGCAAGTAGGAATTAACCATACTGATTTAAAAAGTTGTATTTTATTTATTGCAACAAGTTATTAGAATTTAGCGTCCGAAGCATAGTCCCAAGATGAGAAAGATTGAGATTCAAGAGTGTCCTATCTACGACAAAAGATTTGTACAATTATGAAATAGACAAGTCTCGCACAGTTATTTTGTAAAAAAATAAACTTTATTATAAAAATTATGAAAAATTATTTTCTTTTTTAGAATAATTGAAAGTTTGCGCCTAATTTATCTATTTAAAGTCTGTAACAAAGTAGCATTCTTGATGTTGTAAAACTACGTAAAACAGTGTGAATGGAAATTACAAAATTAAAAATAGAAAATCATTTATCTTGTAAAAGTGGCGTCAACTTGGAAAGTTCTTTTTCTTTTGGATGAATGGGTGAAGTTGGAAGGTTGAGAAAGTAAAATCAGGTCAAATGGCTCATTTCAGGAATCGCGATCGTCCCAGTACCCTCCGATACGAAAAAACTATACGTTAGAAACATAACGGCTAGATTTTGGTTTAAACTTCAAAGACCTCGTTTCAAATTCCCAGTTATCTCCTTCTCTTTCCTCCAAGAATTCCCAAGCCTAGCTTTCCATTTCTCTTTCATTTTTTGCAAAACCTCTCATTCCTCATACTTGGCTTATCTCTCTAATTCTTCGAGTCTCAATCTCAATCTTGGAATTTCTGGGTTCTGTTTCATATGGCTCCCACGCCATCTTCTAAAGCAAACCAAACCCACCCGACCCAGATTAAGACCCCGCAATCGAAGCTTCGCATAAATTTCAATGCCGCCAAAACACACCCATCTCCGAATCCTAACGCGGCGCCCAAAGAAACTCCACAAGACCACCCAGTCGAAGTAATCGCCCGGATCCGCGACCACCCGGATCGAAAAGAAAAACCCGTTTCGGTTTTGCAAATCAATCCCAACAACCACTCTATACGGGTCCGAGCAGATTTTGGCTACCGGGACTTTAGCCTCGATGGGGTTTCTTTGTCAGAAGAAGAGGACCTTGATGTATTTTACAAAAAGTTCGTAGAGTCGAGGATTAACAGTGTGAAGCTAGGGGACAAGTGTACGATAATGATGTATGGGCCGACTGGTTCGGGCAAGAGTCACACAATGTTTGGGTGCTTGAAGCAGCCTGGGATTGTGTACCGGTCTTTGAGGGGTATTCTTGGGGATGCGGAGGAAGAAAGTGATTCCAATGGCTCCCGTGGAACGTTCGTGCAAGTTACGGTATTGGAGATTTATAACGAAGAGATTTATGATCTTTTGTCGAGCAATGGTGGGGGAGGATTAGGCCTTGGATGGCCCAAGAGCAGCGCATCCAAGGTTAATATTCTGCTCATTATTTGGGAATAATTGTTGTTGCATTGAAAGCTGTAATTGCTTGATGATTCTTAAAAGCGTTATTTAACATGAAAAATAGATAATCGACTGCGGCTATTGGAGGTTTCTTTAATATAGAAAGCCTTATTGCTGTAATTTTTTAGGCAAAATGAAATCAGAACCATTAGTGTTGCATGATACTAGGTCCGTGTATCTGTTAGAGTTATTGCTTCTTTATGATTTTGCAACAGTTAAATAACTGGTTCAGCTCTTTTTTAGCATTTTTTGACCTTTTGTCACTGAATATTTTGCATGCACACCTTCTATCTCATTCTTATATTACTGGTAATGCTTCAGTTGCGGTAATTGGCATTCAAGTAAGCGAATCCACTTCCATCATTTGAGAAAATGCAGAATGGTAACTATTATACATGTACTCTTGTATTGAACTAGCAACATCTTTATGGTCCATCAAATTTTTTGACCTTATTTGCATTCTTCAGATAACCAAAGAGCAGGCAGATGTCCGCATTATTTTATTCTAAAGCTGATCAACTTTCACTTTTGTGTAGAAGTGACTCACGTGCTTATTCTCAATGTCTCATCGCTTTGTGAAGTTTATTGATGTTCATTTTATGCTAATAGCCAATTTCTTGAGCTATGAGCCTATGAGGACTCTTGTTGGGAGATAAATAATTATTTATTTGTAGGTGAAACTTGAAGTAATGGGAAAGAAGGCAAAGAATG
Organism: Pterocarya stenoptera; assembly: GCA_003123785.1. Classification (NCBI taxonomy): domain Eukaryota; kingdom Viridiplantae; phylum Streptophyta; class Magnoliopsida; order Fagales; family Juglandaceae; genus Pterocarya; species Pterocarya stenoptera. The sequence goes on along the minus strand of QEOT01003435.1, from coordinate 307,436 downwards.
CAGCTTATATTTCGGGTAATGAAGCTGGAAAGATTTCGAAAGAGATACAAAAAGTGGAGAAGCGAAGGATTGTTAAAAGCACCCTTTGCAACGAGAGAAGTTCTCGAAGCCACTGCATGGTATGGTTCTTTTGGATTTTACTTATCTTGTACGTGGTTGGAGTCACATGCTTTTCAAATTTCTACAGGTAATCCTTGACGTCCCAACAGTGGGTGGACGCCTGATGCTTGTAGACATGGCGGGATCTGAAAATATTGAGCAAGCTGGTCAAATTGGATTTGAGGCCAAAATGCAGGTAAGATTGGTCAAAACTATGTTTTTGTATCTTCACTGTTTGCTCTTCTTTTCCTATGCTTTCTTTAGTAATGATCTCAGAGGCATTCCCTGCCAATCTCAGACAGCAAAGATCAACCAAGGAAACATAGCATTGAAAAGAGTGGTCGAATCCATTGCAAATGGTGATTCTCATGTGCCATTTAGAGATAGCAAATTGACCATGCTTCTGCAGGTAACTACTCTTGATATTATTGTCAGTTATGGTCGTTTAGATGGTTTATATGAAGTTTGATTAATGAGGTTTTATGTTCTTTTGTTAAGGATTCTTTTGAGGATGACAAGTCAAAAATTTTAATGATCCTGTGTGCAAGCCCAGATCCAAAGGAGATACATAAGACTATCTCCACCCTTGAATACGGAGCAAAAGCAAAATGCATTGTCCGTGGCCCTCATACACCAATTAAAGATAAAATTGGCACTGAAGATTCTTCATCTGCAGTCATTTTAGGATCAAGGATTGCAGCCATGGACGAATTCATATTTAAGCTACAGAGGGAAAACAAACTCAGAGAGAAAGAGCGAAATGAAGCACACAAAGAGCTCTTGAAGAAAGAAGATGAAGTTGCTGCACTCAGAGCTAGACTTGAACTTATGGAAGGAAGGGGATCCGGGGCAAGTGAGGAGGAGATAAACTCACAGGTGAATGAGCGCACTCGGATTCTGAAAGGTGAGCTAGAAAAGAAATTGGAGGAGTGCCAGAGAATGACCAATGAGTTCTTTGAATTCGAGAGGAGGAGAATGGAAGAAAGGATATTCCAGCAACAAAAGGAAGTTGAAATGCTGAGACAGCGGTTGGAGGAGATAGAGTCTGAGCTATGCCGTTCAAGAGACACAAGTGGTGATGAAAGTGCATTGACAGATATGGATGGAAGTGGATTTGCCAAAAGGTTATTGGGGATATATACCAATGAGGACCCAGGAATGGTAAAATCAATGGATTTGGTAAAATCAATGGATTTGGACATGGATGACCAAGAACCAGTTATTCGTGAGGTGAAACAAGTTGGCGGGATTATTTATAAACCTGCTGGTATCCAAGGCGTTTTGGATCATTCTCATCTGGTGGATCATGATATTTTTGCAACAAGATTTGGTGACAAGGTTAGTCTGAGCACAGTATTTGAGGAAGAAGTAGAGGGGGAGGAAGAACAGGAAGAGAGACTGTTAGGTGAAGTGGACAAAGAAATCATAGAGGAGAAAGTCTGTATGTTTGAACAGTGTAGCCCTGTACACAGAGTTGAGCAGATGCCAAATCTGCATAGCAGAAGTCCAAGGGTGAAAGACTATTTGAAGGAAAGATTAGAGGATGGGTGTATAGGCTCAGAATCAATAAGCGAACCAGAAGATGGTAAGGATTCTGTCTCTTCTAGACGATTGAGAATCCAAAATATATTCACACTTTGTGGCAATCACAGGGAGCTGTCTCAACACATCAGCACCCCAGTACCTGCGAAAAAGAGATCTGGGACCATTGATCCCCATACATCTCCAGTGATGAGAATTGGGGATACTGCAGTGAACAATTTCAGTAAGGAAAACTTGGAGGCCCCTGAACGTGGAGCAACAAGTCCAGCACTTACTGTGGAGCTATTTGGATCAATCAAAGAAGTGAATGAGCAGAAACTGACAGAATCACAACTGAACAAGAATCCAGTACATAATGAGATGGTTTTGGCTTCAAAGGAGAACTACAACCCCTCATATGATGGTAATGATGAACAGATTGACGTGTACGTGAAATGGGAGGCTTCCAAGGAAAATCCTGGCATTTTCATTACCACCCTAAAGGTTGTAAAGGATGCAAGCCTTGCTGATCTGAGGAAGTTGATTGAAATCTATCTTGGTGCAGACAATCAAGCATTCACTTTTCTTCTGCTTGGGGTATGTTAAATTTAGCTCACTTATTATTTAGAGCAATTCCTTTTTCTTAAAATCATTTTAAATTGGATTAATCACAGGATGTAGTTACACTACTCTCTGGGGGTTTTGTTCTTTCATGCGAAACTCTTCTGCAATGTTACTATAATGTTTTGGATAAATATACAGGACCCCACTGCAGCTCCCGTTCCAAGAGAGAAGGAAGGATTGATACAGGCCATCAAACTTCCTCTTTGCAACAACAAGGTGAATGGCCACTTGGCTTGCTTGAGATCAGCAAAGGGAATGCAATGCCCTAGTCATCTTCCACCAAGTCCACTCCCATTGAGGCCACTGGAAAACAAACAGCCATTCACCCCAAATTCCTGCTGCTTGCAGCCCGGTGATAGTTTATCACCAAACTACACTTCTACCCCCTATATTACTGTTCGAAGGCATATGTAATCTTTTTTGACTGGGCTGTATGCATACTTTTGTATTGAAAATATACTATACAGTATATTGATATTTTGTGGCGCAGTGTGTTTATAGTTACATGTTCTTTTTCCTGTCTTGGCTGCCTCCTCTCTGCCACTACCTTTGAAGTTTGTGAACTCTTGCTTTCAATTTGGATATTATTAGGATCATTCCATATTCTTAAAAGAGTTCCCAGTTATATAGCTTACTGTCCAACTAAAAGTCCATCCTTTAAAGAAAGAAAAGTCGTCCCAAGTCAGATTCTTCCTTCCACTAGAGAAGTTAATAACTACAGATAAAAATCACAACTCTTTCTATAATTATTTTACAACTCTTTCAAAGATTAAGATGATGATGATGATGATGATGATGATACAAAATCTGAAATTCAGATCAGATGAAAAACTCAATTTTCTTTAAAAAAATAATATTTTAAACGAAATGACATTGCCACATTTGTCGGTTGTAAAATAGTTTTCTTTTAATTTCTTTTCATGATTCTCTAAATATAATTTCTTTAAATAAAAACAAATACAAAACTTATCTCTTGATTGAAAAAGACATATATGTATGTACGTATGTATTCTTTTTACAACGACTTTATTATAGCTTTATGTTTAAACAGTTTATCGTAGTTTTAATTTCCATGATGTCCTTTTTATTCTGTAGTAGTCCTTTTTAACCTTCTTTTTCTTTTTGGGTGGCATATTACGTGTTTTAGTTTTCCTCTTAAAACAATTGACAAAGCATAATGGCCTTTTCTTTTCTTGGCAACGAAGC